>VXAA01006783.1:40685-74633 GCA_013399115.1 Anseranas semipalmata | reverse complement strand
CTTTTTAAAAAATTAAAAAAAAAAAAAAAAAAGAAAAAAGAAAAAAAGAAATGGCGCTTAACTGGGAAAAGCTCCCATGTTAATATTTCAGTATTGTGACATCTCTACTTGCAAGGTATGAGTGAAAGATTAGTCACAGATAATTAGAAATGTCTCTTTTGTTTAATCTGGCTTGTATGTAGTTGCTTTTATGCTAGTTTGTATGATGTCAGCTAAACCCTTTTTCTTTTCCTTTCTTTTCCTTTTTTTTTTTTTTTTTAAACAAACAAACTTCTTAATCTCTGCTGCTATAGTGTTCTATCATACCACAGAGTATTTTATATTCATGTTAGTGACACTACTCTATACCCCAAAAGGGTAGCTGGTCAGAAATCACATTGGTCACATAATCCTGGTACACTCGAATATAAATGAGAAAAAGTTTAGCAGTAAGTAGAAAACCAGGGTGCTAATAAGAGGTCATTCTGGCTCTTTCTTTTTTTTCCTGGATGTAGTTCTGTTGGGGTATAAAGTATTAGATATTTGTACTTTTACTGTCAAAATAATGGACATAACTTTTAGCACATTCACAGCTAAGATCTCTGTACTTGTTTTTCAACTAATTTTAAATGTACTGTATCTTTTATTACATGTTCTCTTAGATTGTTTTTGCTAGTAATTCTAACAAGGCTTCTTCCTTTTTGGCTTGGACTAATGCTTGTATGGAACTGCAGTACTGTGACTAAACATGGAGCTCAATGCTGCTATTGCTTACAACTGCTTAAACTTTGTAGTTTGGACTTTATTTTTTTCTGTAATAACTTATTAAATATAGTTGTATGAAGTACTGATACTTGTCATCCTTTGCACATGCTAAGGAAATCTTGGGATATGTATTATGGGCATGTAAATAACTACAAAAATCTTGTATCAGAAAACAGTTAGTTTATACTAGAGAAGGCTAAGCAAATACACACTTTACTCGTATGCACACAAACTATCTCAGTTATTTTATAATATGAGTACATGGTCCACTTACCTTTTCTTCTAAAATGGAAAAGTCACCCTTAATAATTTATTAAGCTAAGTTTTTTTATGCTAAGTCAAAGGTAAATACAACAACAAATACTACGGAAACATTTCTGAGAATGTAGTTTTCCGTCACCAAATGCAGTATCAGGTGTCTTGAAAAAAGGAACATTTCAGTTGCTTTCCCTGAATTTAACGAATGCCAGCTAACTTATATTGCACTTTTTAATTGGCAGTTTAATAATGGCTGCAGGCGAGACATTGGACCAATTATTTTAAAAACAAAAAGAAAATGAAAATAGAAAAAAAAAAGAACGACAACATTAGTTTCTAACGGTTTCTATTCTAAGAATAGGAGACAATTACAGCTCAGCAATATAGCTGTTTGGAACAATACAGAATGCTTCCTTGAAAAATTGTGAATTCTGCTATGTCAGGGCAAGGGAATACCACAGGAATTGTGCATGTTCTGTTACTGCTTGTTTTTGGTGTCTCTACAGAAACGCAGCTCAACAACCCTGCTGGAACTATCAGCACTAGAAATTACAGGCTGACTCCAATAGATGTGGTCTACTTAAGCAGCACTACCTAGGAGAACACAGAAATTCAATGTCCCTTGTAAAGTATATGAAAAGCTGATGAGGTTGTGTGGGCCAACCAAGTATTGTGCATGCTCCCTTAGTGTGCAGAGCCTTGTGGCTTTGTGTTACACTGTTTTATCCTAACATTACTACATGCAGTAGCTTATACATGTGAAAGCAGAAAGCTTGGATGCCAGAAAGCAAACAGAATGCTTAGGCATGGACTTGTTTTGAAACCGGTAGTGTGTAACTACAACACTCAGGAGAATGGTCTACTGACTGTTCTTCCAGGAGAAGTGGTTTTACAAGGTAGTGATCTGTAATAGGAATCCTGGTAGTAATTAAATGTATGAAAGCCTGTAGACTTCTGGTTACTTCAGCATTAAATTTGAGAAGGGAGTTCCTACAACTATCTTCAAGTTAATGAGTGCTATACTGCTTGTTGGGCCTGTAACCGTACAGTGTTCCTGTGTCAGCTGGGCACTCCAAGTCCAGCTGGACAAAATCTGTCTGACTTTACTCCCACCCTCTGTTACAGAGAACAATTGTGGGAAGAAGTGCAGCAGCCTCTCTGGACCTTCTAATTCCCACTGCTTCACTACTGCATTACTGATAGAGTAAGCCATGCTACTTGTAAGGTACCCATACTGACAATTTTCCTTCTTCAGCTGATAGCACCACTTGACTCAGACATTGCTCACATTAAAAATGGTTGCACTAATTTAACTTAAATTAATGCACTTAAAAAGTACAAAAGGCTGCATGACCCTTTCTGCTTCTGGTTTGTATGTTTTGTTTTTGCTAGGCTTAAACTGAATTAACTACCTATATGACTACTGAAGCTTGTGTATTAAACCTATTTAGGCATGCTTCTAAGCTAAACCAGTAAAACTTTTTTGTACTTGAGGCACCAAAACAACGTGACCCCTCACACAGACCTGCAGGCAAGGTAAAGGTTAGTTCTTAAAAGCCCTAATCCGCTTTCCTCGTGATCTAAACGCAAAAGCTAACCAGCATGAGCACAGCAAGACTTGTTGCATTCTCTCCCAGGGATCACCAGAGAATGGATTTTAAAACAAGTAACTGTATAACCTGTTCATAAGAATGTTACCGGTTACCTGCAAAACCCATACACCACACACTTCTGTTACAAACACAAGACAAACCTGCATGCACCAGATGCACGTGCAAACCATGCCTGTTCAAATGAATTACCTCAACTTGCGCTAAGGCTTTTTTTTATCTCCCCAGTGGCAAGCAAGGTTTTGCAAGTTTATCTTGGGATGATAAACCATACCTACAGCAATTTGAGAAGGAAACCTCATAAAAACCTGGACATTTATTTGCTATCAACTTCCTAAAATCCCCTTTGAGCTGCTGCCTAGCACTGCTTGTACCTATATTTTTGTGAACAGGAACGTGTAAATCTGCTTGTGTCTTAACATTTCTGAATTGTTCAGTAACCCAAGATCTACTTAAGATTCTCGGGGTATTTCTTATAAAGAAGAGAGGTGTATTTCTCTGTTCTGTCCAATAGCTTCAGTGGTTAAGACACTTGTGGATTTTTATTTTATTTAAGTTCCCTGCATTACAGAGCAAAGACTAAACCTTTTCGCATGCAGTTGTAGCAACTATTCTATTGTGTGACATACTTTTGTCTCTAGCAAGAGAAGAAAAATGCTCATTGGAATAGCATAAGCACCACTGCTAAGGTAAATAAAATAAATAACCAAAACAGTTGTTCATAAAATTATGTGTACAAGATACTGCCCTGTAATACACCTTTTTAACCTCCTTGCCAGCTTCAATGTGTACTACAGACCCATTGTATTAAATGAAATCCATTGAAAGAGAGAGAGAGAGCTGGTACAATTCCTATGCTAAATAACTCTGCAAAATACTACAAAAAATTATGGCTACAATACAACTCCCAATCTCATCTCATTTTTCCTCCAAGATCTTTGCCTTTCAAAGTTTCAGAAAGGCCTTTAATCTGATTGTCAGACTGCAGAACATGGTCTGAGATGCACCAAAAAACCACCTCAAATTCTAAGAGAACAGTAAAATCTTGTTCAGAATGTAACTAATTCCTCTCCTTTTGTGCATATCATTGCATCAGAGGCTGCATCACAGAATCACAGCGTACACACGTGCCAGAAATGCCCTGCTACACATTCTGCCTCTACTTTTCTTATTACTGACTTGCATGCTATAGTTTCAGCTTTCCTCCAAGTTCATAAATTGTCACCAGTTTATGAATGGATGAAAAGCAATGGTAACATTTCTTTGCTCCTCTTCCACAAGGTTTAACCTACTACAGAGTGCCATAGTAGTATTGGGATGTTAGTAAGATGATATTGCACAATGTGGAGGAATACACCTGAAGCAATCATTTGCAAGGGGAAAATTCAGTGTAGTTACAATTTACTCTAGAAGGCAACATAATTCTTACCAAAAAGAGCTAAAATGGCATATATTCTAGGTTTTTGTTTTTTTTTTTCATGATCACTACCCATTGTACACAACTCAGAACTGAATAGTTTTTACTGCTGAACATGTGCGTTTGCATTTCTTCATCTGCTGCTTGCAACGATAAAAGGAAAATATCAAACATGAATGAACATAAACAAAGGCATTTTCCCCCTTAAGAACTTGCTGCATATGTTACAAAACGTAAATTCTGTTAGACAACGTGCAACCAACGTGACACCTACATAACCTCCTTATATGTTGAACACGTCAATATAAAATCACTTGCGAAACAGCAAGTTATACAACATCAAAGACCAAAAACACGTGTAGAAATAAAGGATAGACTATTGTTCCCGCTAATTCTAAGTCTTGCAGACTGCAGTGGGACACCACCAGAAAAAGCTTCAACTTTCACCCATTCCTCATCTGTTTCAACCTTAGGCAAAACATTAATATTACTCTGGTTATTTTCTTATGTTGCAGTCTAAACACCTTCTAGTTTAGGAAATGCCTAAACCATTGCCTTCTACCCACTGATGAACTTACACAATTGCACCTAATGACCTGCAAGTGCACATTAGCACGCTCAATCAACATTGTATCTAGAAAAAAACAAAACAAAACAAAACAAAACAAAACAGTCACTCTGGCAGAAATAAGTAAAAGTATTTGATACACATTATAACTTAAACAGACCTGGTATATCTCAGAAATAAGGCAGAAACCAGAACCAAGAGCTCCTCTCCCATGCGAGTGCCTGAACCTTTCAATTAGTCACTCCTGTGCTCTCACCACCTTAGCCCAGAGAGCTTTGATTTGTTTTATATAAAGCGAAACAGCAGAAAGCAAGAGCCTTTCTCCAACCTCAAGCAGTGTAACATGAGCTAACCGTACTGTCAGGAGCACAAAACTGTGTGATAGTTTACACTGAAAAGCAACTAAATTAGCCAGTGGTAAAGCACCTAGTTTTCTTCTACTGCTTGAGCTACTTTGGGTATCTCTGCAACACAGTTACTGTACAGGTGCCTAACCCAGGGACACAGATTATGCTCTGGCCACCATGAACTAAACAATTAGACACAGTGACGTTCAACTTCACAACACCTACACAACTTCATGGATTTGGCTTTGTGACCTTGACCCTTTTTTCCTCTTCTCAGCTGAGCAGATTTGCTTATCTGCTAAAACTTTTGTGTTATGGGCTTATCTTCTTTTATTCAAAGATGCTAAGTACTGATGCTTGACCACAACAGAAATAATATACTCCAGTAAGCACTGAAAAAAGACCTGCCACACAGCTGAAAATGACCGTAAGGCCTCAAGTGCTGAGGGAACTGCGTATTATGAGGTAAAATATGAAACAAATGATAATGCAAACCACACACACAACCCCAAAAAAGGGACAAAAAAGCAAATCCACAGCTAGAATGTTCTAGTGCTTTTCTGTTCAGAGAGTTCAGAGGCAGAGAATTACCATTGCTTTATGGTTGTGTAATGAAAGCACTGCCCCCACAGCACATAGGGTATAAAAATGACAAACTTTAACAGTCTCTCTCTCTCTCTCTGCTCAAAACAAAGTGAAAGTCCACAGTTGCAATTCTGGGACACATTATCCCAATGATCAGCCAGCAATTTGAACTGGAATACTTCATTTGGAAGGGACCTACGAACATCATTCAATCCAATTGCCTGACCACTTCAGGGCTAACCAAAAGTTAAAGCATTTTATTAAGGGCATTATCCAAATGCCTCTTGAATACTGACAGAACTGTATTGTTCTGGAAAAATCCCTATGGTACCAGGAAATTCAGTGCTAAAATTCCATCAGTAATACTGCTTCAATTACTACCCTGAAAAAAGTCTAATATAGACTATACACCCAGAATGCCAAAAAATAAAAACCAGTCATGTGTAGACATGACTTGCTGAGTCTGCAAATCTTTACACCATTGTATAATGCAGTAACTCTTTGTGTCCAGATCACTGTTGTGTAATGGCTGTTGATTGCTAACGCTCAGTGAAGCTAGGTGTCAAGAGACAAAGAAAAAGGAAAGCAAATTCATAAGATATGTGTAATCTCTGCATTTGTCAGACTGTTCACACAGGATATGAAAGAAATCTTAAATTCATATCCATCCTATGTGCCTGAGCAACACTGTACAGGGTGTATATGGTGTACAGTAGATGTTAGGAGTAAGAGGAAAGGGCCGGGGGGAGGTGAGGATGAATCTCCTGCGGTATAGCCTTTTGTTAACACAGTATTTAAGACATAAAAGCAGACTGTTTATAGAAAACAATTCCATATGCCTTTGACACAGCAGCTGTAGCCCTGAACTGAAGCTGCCTGCCACTGCTAAAGTAGAACAACGATTCCTGTTATGAAGAGGATTTTAAGGAAAACCATTTCTGTCTTGTTCTTCATTTCTTGTTTCCGGGTGGCACATGAGATCAGGTGGTGACAATGGTCTTACCACTGAGGACTGATGCCAAAAATAGGATAACACTACATGACATTCTCCTTTTGCTCTTTTAAATACTATTCAAACCCATGCTCTGCTAACCTAATTTGAGTAGAATTTAGAACTATATTTAGAGCAGCTTTTCTGCTCTGGAAACTGCTTTCACTTGCAGGAATTATGTTCTCTAGCAATTAAGTTGTATATTATGAGCTGCAGAAATTGTCTCTGAGCAAAACAGTTTGGGCTAAGCCTGCCTGCTTTTGATCCCAATTTCCTAATTATTATGGATCAACCTCTCCACTTGTGTTCCTGTCAAGCGTGAAGAGTTCATGGGGATCGGTTGTGTCAGTTCTTTTCACAGGGGAATTAAGCTGCATTCATAATGCTGCAGAAGCTAATGCAGAGTCAGCAAGTGGCAGTGCCTTTCTACCACAGAGTCCTCTTAAATCATGCTCTGAAGAAGGGGTGTAACAGAAATAGCATTAGCAAGAAGTGAACACTTCGTATCAAATACTCAAACTGAATCTTTGCCCAATTTTTGAGCCAACCCCAAATGCACCATCAGGTTAGAAAGTTTGGAGGGTTTTGTCCTCCCATGTGGTGATCCTTGCAGAACCAGGGCGGTAAGAACACCCTGTTGGCCCCAGGAAAGGCAGTCAGTATGCTGTAGAGTCAGCTGCAACTTGCAAGTTCTGAAAAGTTTGTCCTCTCAGCTTCCCAGAGCTCAGGCTGTACAGCTGAGCCAGGGCCCATGTGACAGTGAGTCTGCCCAGCTCCTGCTAAAATGAGGTCTCCCTGGCTATCTCCAGCACACATGCTGTTCTTGCAGACTGAGCCTGTCATCACCAGCTGTACCACCTGCTTGGACTCCTGGGGCCCTTCTGCAACTCCTATTACTAAGCCATTCACTTGTTATAGCTTCATCCTGGCAATGGGACAAGGCAATCAGTGAAGACACCACTTCTCTCTGCATCTGAAGAACATGTTCTCCTTTCTGAGGCATCAGAAGGTGACTGGTATCACCTGTCAATTCCACCTCTCCCCATGAGCACAGTCCCAGGCATGCTCTAGACCCTTACACACCTCTCTTCAGATCACCCTCACTCGTGAGTGTGAACAGAAGGCTTAACTGCAGGACTGCACAGCTGAGGAAAGGAGAGGGCAGTATCAGGCTGTGCTGTCTGATGCAACCCACAGAGCTACATGCTCCCATTTCATTACAGAAGCCATGAAAACCTGACATAAACTGCACCCCACTCCTCACTGCTTTGCTGGAGATACTTGGGCTGCACCTGGAACAGCTGTGGATTTTCAGACAGTGAAGGCACTAGCTGCAGTGTTCCCCAACCACGTGTGGCTTTTCCCACTTCTGGAGGAAGAGCTGAAAATGTGGCCTAGAGCTAGGAAAAAGTGACAAAGCTGGCTAGGATGTAGTGGGCAGGGTGGTGCCTGAGGCTATGAGGTGCTTATCTAGCCAGGTCACCTCTGATTTGAACTTGTCTTCTGTAGTTACAGACAACTGAAAGGCCCAGGCAGTACTGCAGGTGCATAGGAGCTGCCTGCACTGATCAACCAACGACCCTTGTAATTCCATGTCCCATCTTAGAGATTTGCCAGTCTCAAATGCTTAAGCAGAAGGCAAAAGAAATCTTATTTTGTCAACTGTGGAACAACTTGCCCCATAGAAGGATTACGGTGGAATATGTCAGAAGTCCCAGGAGACAAGAAAGGCAATTTATTTCTTTCCAAACATGTAAGCAGCAGCATATATGGTCCATGGCTCAGAAAACCTAGCACTGAACAAGACTGTTGTAAAAAGCAGGCTTGTGTCCCAAAAATTCAATGGTATAGACAAAACAAGTTTTGAAAACAGGAAAGAGTTATTTAATGAAATTGTTCATAAGTTTACCTGATACACATGGCTGGTAAACAGTGAAAGAAAAGCCTCCCAGGAAAAGCAAGTTTATTGTGACTTTTGCCATTCTTCCATTGTGACCTAGGCCAGGCCGGACAGTCTGTTCTTCAAGGGACGGATGTGGTTTAAATGGAAATGGCCTGCACTGTAAATGCAGGAAATGGAAAGGAATGGAAAGGCCTGCGCTGTAATGCAGTACTTTCTCCCTATTATAGGTTGATTCTTCCACAGCCAAGGACAAGGTGGCAGATGGTCTGTAGGCATTTCCTAGTACAAGTGAGTAAAAAAAATGATCTGATGCTTCTCTGCCCAGAGGAAGGCAGAAACTCCCTCACTCATCTAGGTTAGTGTGTAGCTCAGTAAAGAACGCTTTTTTTTTTTTTTTTTTTAATTCAGGACAGGGAACAGCGAGATATAAATTTAAATACATTTCCCCTATGTACAAACAGTCCTTCCTCTCCCTGGAGAGATAAGCTGCTACACCTTCTCCTCTGCAGCCCCAAACTCTATTTATCTCAAGTTTATAGTGAAGCCAATGTAGCTCCAGGTACTGTACTAGTTCCTAGGAGACTACACATCTCTTTCCCAATGCATGTGCAAAAGCAATTCCATTTATAATCATAGAAGGGTTTGGGTTGGAAGGCACCCTTAAACTTCTAACATGTCTCTCAGTTCTTATTCTGTACTGCCCAACATAGGCTCTGTCAACTTCCGGACTGTGTGGAATAAGCACCCAATTTTATAAAAGCTCGTGTAAAATTTTTCCCAATTAGTGAGGTTGTACTATCTTTCAGCTTTAGCAATGTATATTGCTTAGCCTCTCAAAGTTACCTCTAGGGTGTTTATCCCCACCAAATTATCTGTGCAATACATAAGTGATAGATCCTCACAGTATGGTAGCTAAAGCAGATTTGCTGCCTGTGCTGACAGAGCAAAGCAGGCTAACACCTCTCTACCACAAGAGAGTAAAGCAGAAATGCTGTTAAATTTGTAGGAAGACTTCTGGGAGCCAAGCTCTGAACAGCTATAGGAGCCAGAAATCCCCCAAGTCAGCAATGCACTTAAACACAAGCCTGCCTGACTGGAATTACTTATGTGCTTAAAATTATATACACACTGAAGTCACTGCCAAACTGGGGCCACTGGCTAGATCTGACATAGATGAGCCAAAATATTTCCTAACCCAGTAAGTACCAGTATTTCTGCTGTTGAAACTGCATAAAGATCTGTGCCATTAATATGTAACTGAAGCCCTTGACTTAAAAGCTATGAAGGACCTCATGCTAACCATTACACTACTTCACATAGGTGAGTCTGTAGCACATCAAAGCCAAATGTAACCTGCACAAAAAAGGAACTGGCCTGATTTTCTGGACAGCTGTGTCCATGCTTCCAAAACACAATTTCATGATATCTGGGACAAGCAGATTCCAAATCTAACTCCTGAACAAGGGCACGAACCTCAGACTGAATAGAATTCCTCTGGCTTGTTATCTGTTGAGCCTTTCATCTGCATTTGCTCCTGGCTGATGTAGTGACACCCCATCAAAATGGTTTCTAAGAATATCTTATGCATCACTTAGAGTGCCTGCCACATAATTCAGGGCTGAGCACTAAGGCACAGAGAATTAGCCCTTCATTTCCATTTGTGGCCCTTAGAAGAGAGTGTCATTGATTCGGCTCTTTATTACAGAGGAAAATCTAGTATCCGCCCCATTTCAGATCAGGTGGGTAGGTGAAAATTCAGAGCTGGCAGATCAGTCAGACAGACTGCAGGCAGAGAGACTGCACACAGTCAGGATTTTCTCTGGCATGATCCTATTTATGAACACTGAACACAAGTTCCTCCTTCTGTCAATAGAGGAGAAATAAAAGAAACAGACAGTTTCTGAGGTCATAGTTGCAAATGCCTTTGAAGGCAAAATTGCTGGTATGGAACACCTTTAGGACTGTCTTAATCATATTTCACTGTAGGACCAAATTGGAAAAATAAAAAAGGATGTAATTAAAAGTCCAGAACTGTTCCTGAAAACTCCTACTCAGCTGCTGCGTAACCTTGAAGCTGTCTGAACTCTCTGGCTGACTAAACTACTCAGGTGGCTAGAGCTACCTCTGCACAAACCCAAAGTTTCCCATCCTGGTAAAGCAGAGCAGGTCAATATACAGTACAATATCACCAAGACAGAAGCTTTTCTCACAATTCTCACAATTTTCTTACTTTTTCTCACAACTTATCAGAAGAGTTTCAGTTATACTGACATGTTTCAGAAGAAAGAAAAAAAAATTAGGTGACTGCAAGAACGCATAGGTTTGAATTCCAAGTGACATTCCCAGATGCTAAAGAAGGGCAAGATCTCAGACGCGCTGCTGTCTACACCACTGCCTGTTAGCTAGCTCTAGTTAAGTTGCATTGCCAAGTAGGAAAGCTTCTAACTGTCCTTTACACTCTTCAGGTTCAGGATTCTCCAACTAATAGAAGTAACTATTATTTCTCAAATCATTTCAATTACTAGAAATGCACGTTAGTGAACTAGAAGGGGAATTAGAACAGTCCATCATGATGATAGCAACAGACTATCTAAACCTGGGCCACTTTCATCATTTCTATTTTCTGAGTGAAAACACAAACACTACAACTGTAGTGTTGCATCCGTGGAATAACTAGTGACACTACCTACATTAAAAGTTACTTCTGCGCTAGAGGTGGGGTGAAGGTATATACTCTACCTGTATTTAAACGTGCCATTCTATGCTTACATTAGTCACTCATAATTAAAACCATTTTGGTGGGACTTTCTTTAGCTTTTATAACAAAGAAATTAAAGGCCAAAGTAATTTCACCAGTGACTATCTTTGCAGGTGCTCGTCATCACAGCTTGGTGCCAAGACGGTGAGAAGGAATTTCCGACTGTACTTGTTTTCTCTCCTTCTGGCCCATGAGATCAGGGCTGACTCATATCAGTGCATGTTCACTTGCTGAGTCTTCTGCTACTGGTCATGGTTAAGAGGTTTCCACTCCCTGGATACTTAACCCTATTTCTCTGACAGAGTTTCACCCATCTCAGCTCTTCCTCTAATTATTACAGAATGCAGTCTGACTCTATAAAAAAGTCTAGTTAAAAAAAATATATTAAAAAAGTGGATCAACTAGCAGAACTGAGACTGCCAGAACTTCTGGAGAGAAGAAGGTTATAAAACATAGTTAGACCAGGTACCTCTTAAACGACTTCATTTGCCCCTCTCACTGTGCTCTGAAACCAACTACTCTTTGGGTGAACAACAGCCTTTTTGTGTAGGGTTTGTACATTGCCTTCCTCCATTGTTTTGACTGGGCTATTGTGATAAAAATAATTATATATATAAATAAAAAGAACATAAAAGAAGGAAGGGAAGATTTATACAGTTCTTCGAAGTAAAGCCTACTTTGATCTCTTTTTTTTTTTTTTACAGCCTAAATATTACTACATTGCCAAGCTCCTCTCCCTCAAAACATTTGACAGATAAATTTTATGAGTAATAACGAGCATCTGCCTAGAGCAGGGAGTTCTTTAAGTTTTACTGAACCCCTTCTGGGTTTTGTGTGCTATTGAGGCATACAAGTATCGATAAGGCTAATTTGATTTTCAGACAGATGCAATCTAACTGCTCACAATCCACCTGCTTCAGTCTGCCACAACTGCACAAATATTTTTAGCATTTATAATGTTTGCAAAAATTTCCCATCTCCTCCTTTCCAAGAGTATATTAATTAGCAGATAGTGAAGAGCAGTAAAAATTCCTCCTTCTCAGGCCAGGCTATGACTTCCCACTCAAAGTCAGTGTTGCTAATTGTCTTTGAAAGTATTTATGTTTCACCAGTGTCTAAAGGCCGCAGCGTAAAGCAGAGCTGGGTTGGCCTGGCATTGCATAAAACTCAGAGACAGATTCTGTCCTGAAGTGCTTTCAGTCTAAGTAGGTAAAACAAACATACCACATAAGAGGAATGCAAGGGCTGAAAATAAAAGCGGCTTCTCTAAGATCATACAGCAAGTCAGAAATGCACTGGTCTCACTTGCATAACTATTACCAATAAAGTCAGCCATTTTTTCAAAAGAAAAAGCTAATCAGCTTGACAGTCAGTTCCTTCCTCTGTCTCCACTCTAGAAAACAATTATTGGCGTCTATTAATTTTGACACTTGACAACTACAAGGACTTAAGAAGTTTTAATTGCTGGTTCTTTCCCACTGTGTAAAGAACTGAGGTTGAAAGTCTGATCTCTGCTTGGAGGGACTGGGTTGGCTAGAGAGGTTATGCTTGTTTCACATTTAACTGGCTCCCTATCCTCAGCACTAGATTTTATTAGCTCAATGCTTCAAAGACATGGCTATGATGTTCAGTAACAACTATGGCAGCATTCAAACAAACCTTGTACTCAGAAGAGCACAATACAAGAGGCTTCTTCTCAGAAATATCCCATTACATACACTCTCATTTTCAACTGAGACTGAATTAGTCAAAACCTATTCAATGTACTTATGTTAACACTACAAATCCCTTTGGATTGCAAATCAGATTGGCAGAAACAGGAAGAAAAGGCTAGCTCAGACATTAGGAACAATTCAGGCATCCAAGCTCACAACAGTTATGACTCAATCTGGCTTGATTTCTGGTAGGCAGATTAAAGTGCATTGTTTGTACCAAATAAAGCATGAATAACAGTATCCCCTTTGTCTGCCTTTTGCACCGTGCTGCTGCTAGAGCTGTAGAAGACGATCCCCCCTACTGGTGATATTCACAAACAGACTTTACCTTCAGTTTGCTGCGCAAATGAGATTTTGCAGTGGGGCAAGTCTGGGTCCAGAGATGCAGAAGACTGTTCACGTAGCTCTCTGCTTCCTTTTATCTGACCAAGTCTGAGGGTCAGCATGGTGAGGACACTGCTGGATTGTTCCTATTCTTCAAGTTGCTCTAATCCAAGTGCTGTAAGAAATGATAACAAAGTTTTCTTAGTACTGCAGTTCATGAATTACATTCTAAAGAATGCAACTCTGACCCCTGCATTAACTTGTTTTATTTTGCTTTATTTTTAGACGAAGAGCTACCAAGGCTGGTTTCCTCACTGTAGGCCAAATGGCCATAAGAGTACATTATCATTTCTTTGACCTACTTACTGGGCAGGATGCTGTCATCTTTGTGAAACAATAGGAACATTCTTAAGTTAGACTGAAAAGAAGCTTAATAGAAATTCAAGTGATGTAATTTGGGGGAAACAAACTCGCTTGTCTGTCTTTTTCTGTATCCAGTAGAAGGTCAAGAGAAGATTTTTAAAGTAACTGCAGGTAACCATTGCATATATATGTATTATTATGTATTATACTGCATATAATAACTGTAGCACTTATTTCTGAATGCAGCTGTAGTTCAGGTGAGACAAAAATACCAATCTGCTCAGAAAGGAAAAGTTACAAGCATATGAGAACGTAGAAATTAGATGCCTAGAAAACACTGAAGTAGGAGTAGTGCTTGGTGAGGGACCAAGCTGTATCTTGAATTAGGACTGAAAAACTTGGTTACCTGCTTTAACTCCCAATGAATTCTGAAGTCCCAGCACAAGGCTTTTCTTATTTTTTATTGCTAACCTTTTTATGAGCTGGGGACTACATATACCAAGGCACTACTGTATTGTGTAAAACTGCCTGTATGCTTGTTCCTGGGACTAAGGAAACTGAACTCTTGCTGAACTCATCCTTGGAGAGACCCGCTTTTCCTAAGCCTCCTCCTCATTACAGAAAGCTGACAATTGTGCCACCTATCACTGCATCGCCTCACTGCACCTCCTCCTGGGACACCAAGTTTTAGCCTTTCTGGCTTCCAAAGTTTGATTTTAACAGGATCCACCTACTTCATTTTTTCCCTACTTATATTTCAGAAACTCAGACTGCAAGAACCCATCATTTAGGCAATGCAGCATGCCTCCAGCAGTAATACAGCACACATGGACTACTATAGAAAATGTAATTATTGGGTTGGAGTTTTCAACACATCTCTGAAAACATAATCTCTTATAATTTGAGTTCTTACTGTGCTACCACCTACTAACACACTGACTAGAGTCACTGAAGTGGAACTGCTCTTTAGTCTTACCATGATTAACACATGCCACAGGAGATGTAAATTCCTTGGCAGCTGTGAGCTACCATTAGAGCAAGGTTGAGGTTTTTTTTGTTGTTGTTGTTTTTTGTTTTGTTTTGTTTTTTGTTTTTTCCCAATCAAATGATGAGGAAAAATAAGCAGTAAAAGATATGAGAGACAACATCCTCTTCCATTTTTCTCTTATTTTCCCATTTCCCAAACACAAGAGGTTTTTTTCTTTCAGAATTTACTTTTGAAACTGTAATTGCTGATTGGGAAGTTTGTTACAACAATTTTTAGAATCACCTCTCTTCCCGTACTTTGTGTGCTCTATCAAATTTATACTACCTTAACTACAAAGTCTACACCGTGCACCAGTAGGTACTTCCTAAAATATAATTCACACTTGATGAAACATTTGCTGTAGGTCAAACAGCTTTTGCTACAAAGTAGGGTAAATATATAAAAATACCTTCTTTCTTGATGTCATGTTTCCAAGCAGGCAATTCCACAGGAGTTTTAATCAGTCTTGATTCCCATGTTCCATGGGAAACAATGTGGTAGAACTCATCATTACCAACTGTCAAATATTTAGGGGGATTCTTTCTTCTCCACCCCATCTCTCCCATAATGTTCTCCACTGGGATCTCCAGGTTTGCAAAAGATAACCTGAATTTCAAGCTATGTTTCTAGTTTTCTTATTGCCAGGCATTGCCAGAAAATTTTGAGAACACAATGCCTAACATTATGGTTATTTTGTGATCTGCTTGATTTTAAAACTAATATCTGATTCTGGTGGAGGAATGGGTTGGGTATGTGGAAATACAAAAGTTTGTGCCCACACTGTAAAGAACCTTCTATCCATGCTACAAAACATTATTCTAGTAGATATCTCAAGGTATTGAGTTGTTCTAGTCATAGATCTTGATGCTTTGAACTTCTGTATGTGCTGACATACAAGAAGTCATGACACACAAAGCAAATATTCAGCTGAATCCTTTCTGTATGTGAGAGATCTACTTTTGTTATTGTGCCCTCAGTTTCAAATACTCCTAATTAGCAGCCATCTCCAATCTTTTAATGAGTCTGTAATATCACTTGGTGCTGAAGCCACATGCTGCTCAGATAGCCCTTCCCATTTTAAATAGAGTTAAATTAGGGTTTAACTTTTACTGATCTCCCAGGTTTCTCAGCTGTGAGCAATCCTCACAGCTCAGTGGTTTTGCTGCTATTTGTTACCTGTGCCATGCTGCTAAATTGCTGCTACCTGTCCTAACACGCTCTTTGACTGGGCCAGTTGACAACTGTCTAAAGCAGAATGAAAGGGAAAACAACAAACTCTCCTAAGCTTAATTGTGTGGTGCTAAAAACAGGTTATATCATCAGCCTTAATAATTTTCAGGAATTAATTAAAGGATAATGTTTGCTGTAGAGCAGTTTATGTGGCAATAAATAGCTTTTGTAGCTGATTAAATGCCAAAGCAAAACTGATCAAGGCAACCGATAATTGCAAAAGCCATTTAGTGCCTTGAATAAATCGCTGTCATAGATGCAAGTCGTAATGTATGACAGACCAGCAGCAGACTAATGGAAAATGGGAAGTCTTGTCTGCACAGAGCTTGAACAAACAGGCACATGCAAATGCTGCTCGTAAGGCCTACAGCTCAGCCCCAGTCCAGCTCGGTCCTCACCTCCCAAGAAGCAGACACTGACAAGACGTAAATGAACACAATGACCCTGCTGCTCCGCGGACACCTCAGCAGCAGACGAGCCTCCTCAGGCCAAGCACCGCTGTTTACCCGGCAGGGCCGCCAAACCCCGCCGGAGCACCCAGCGCCCCCTGACGGCTCTGGAAGCCGCAGAGCAGCGCTGCTGGCGGCGGGGGAGAGGGTTAAGGCCCGGCCTGCCTTGCCTCGGTTTTGGGGTGGCTCTGACAGACACCCCCGTGCCGGCCGGGGCCGGGCCTGGGCCGAGGCCGAGGCGGTGGCTTCTGGAAGGCGGGGCGGGGCGGGTGCCGCGTGCTGCATGATGGCCACTAACGGTTGTTAACGGCCACGTTCCTGCTCGTGCTCCTCCTCGTGTTGCTGCTGCCTGCTCCCTCGCCTGAACGCCCGGGGACGAGTGCGTGTAAACTCCGAGCTTCAAAGGTAAGTGAGGAACAGCTGCACTTGTCATTTTGGGGCGGTTTATTGTGCTGTTTGTTGTTATTGTTCTGAGCACGAGGGATGGCGAAGGCAGGAAGGCAGCCTGGCCGCTGCAGCCTCCCACCTGGTGCTGGGCCTCGGAGTTTGCTTGTCAGGGCTCCTCGAGGTCTCCGTGCAGGTGCAAGAAGCTGCAGGGTTCGCGGCCGCCTGCCAGTGAGGCTTGTTTGGGCTCCCAGGCCGGCTGGTGTGTGAAGTTCTCCTGGTGGTGGTGGTACGCCAGCCTTCGTGCTGGTTGTTGTAGCTGCTTCTCCTGCTCAAGTGGGAAGAACACGAAGCGGCAGGTTCCCAGGGGCATGGGATTCAAATCTCTTCCACGGTGTTACTGCGGTGGCTTTGGGAGCTGTGCCCGTGCCCCAGAGTGGAGGCAAAAATACTGCACAGGGGCATCTTTAGATTAGGGAAATAAACCAAACTGAGCTAGGGAGGACAGGGTGATGGCATATGCATCCCATGTCCCTTTTTCTTCCTTGTCATTCCCTGACCCCACACAAGCGCATGTAAACTGTCATGGTGTTTTTTTTTTTTTTCCTCACTCTTCCTGCTTTGTTCATCACCTTGATATTCAGCTGATAAGTAATAGCCACAGCCAACGAGTGGTGTAACTTTTAACTGAAAGAACACACAGTTCTGCATTTTATAAACAATAATTAACTACTGCTGACTGTACCAGCTGTGAGAAGCCTGAAATGCTGATCACATCTTGCAGCTTTTACCAGGACAGCCAAGAAAGCAGAAGTCTCAACTTTGAATTCTGCCACACTGTCCTTTCCAGCTTGCAAATGAACAATTAATTTAACTGATAAGATGCTTAAGGGAGTGAGCGTTAAATTAATTCTAAACAAAGACTGGTGGGTAGGGATTGACTGTTGGTTTGGCTGGTGTGCATGATGCTTCTCTGTGCAGTCTGTTGTAAAGATAATTCTCTTGAATTTGAGTATGAGCAGTATTTTGACTTCATGCACAGATAGGAACTTTACCTATGCTGATACAGGTCTCCAAAATGAACAGGAAATAGCCCCTCAGTGCTTGCCGTTTGGTTGACAAGATTGCTGTGTTTTGTGTGATGATGTTTGCAAGATAGAGGCACCAAGGATGAACAGTCGCAAGGGTTCTGGAGTGTTTTATAATTTGGACTGAGTGAGGGACATGGGTAGCATGGAATGGATCAAAGGCATTAGGCTTTTTCCTAAAGCCACAGTTTTTTCCACAGAGTCAAAAGGTGATTTTGCTCGTAAATGAAGCACCTGTCACTGAGATGAGATGCAGGAATCAGAATGCGTTGCTTTCAATGGGTTGATACCTTTTTAATGTCTTCCTTCTCTGGCTATGGCAGAGATTATATACAGTTCAACTGACTTTTTTTGAGCTCTGTTTACTCACTTGTAAAAGCAGTTAGATTTGAACATCTGCATTAACTCTCCCCTTGGCTTATCGTTATAGTTTGCTACTTAAATTCTTTATTTCTAGGAAGCCAGGCTGTGACTGATAATTAAATTGCCATAAATGCAGTATGACTCATATGAAATGGGGTCAGAATATGTAGATTTATCTGGAGAGAATAATATTTATTCAAAGAGAATAACATACAGAAACAGTAGCAAAAAAAACATACCACAGCTAATCAGTCAGTTCAGGTACTGCTGGTATAGGGGTAAGTATTCCTGTTTTCTCAACGGAGTATCTAAGCAGCCAGCCTGCATCAACTATGAAATGTAATTACTGTGACATGGGAAACCTCTGGCAGGCATAGACTGGGCATGGACAGCGTAGCATCACCCCTCCGAAGGCCCCTGGAACCGGAGCGTATCGGAGATGTGGGCAATGTGTTCCGATAGCTCGGCTATTTCTGAGCCTCTGACTGAGCAGCAGATTAGTTCAATTTACCATGTTGCTGGGACAGCCCTTTGGCAGGATGTGTTATATTACTATTCCTTTCTCCCTGTTTCTGCGCTCCACCCCTCCCTACACTTCCTGCGCTTCTTATACATTCAAACTCATGTACGGGTTTGAAGATGCTGTTCTCTGGATCTACTTCCTTCCCTCATTTAAAGAGGGAAATTGAGCAGTAAATATTTTCCTTTAGTGTGTGGAATTCTTCTCTTAGCACTCAGCAAATCTTTGTCTGAGTTCTACTTAAGAATAAAATACTGCAGGCCATCATCTGTAAGAGTATATGTTTGTTGATTACTTGCTAAATTAACGACAGATACCCAACGCTGAGTTTTGTCAGCTGTCCATGTGATGTAGAGCTAAGAAAATAGCACAAGTTTTGAGTGTGTGACCTTTTTAAGACTGGATAGAAGGAAAGGGAGAGAGAACCTAACAAAGTTCCTAAATCCATGTTTGAGTTCCCTAGTGTTATCTGGCCTGGAGTACTTTGTTGCTTCAGCTATTCCTTTCTTCCATTTGAAGTATTCAATAATTGGCATAGTTTAGCATTAGAATTTATGTAGTCTTTTACATATTTAGATACTAAAATGGGTTTAAGTGGCAACTTTTTAGTCAGTGCAAATTGAGTCTTAGCCATGTTGGTTTAAGCAGCAGATCTGCTAATGTTTCCATAGCATCTCGGACTGTTCATCTATGCAGAAGCTTCAGATTTTGAAAACCAGCCTCTCATCCCATTAAACTGTACATTCTTCCTGTTTATTTTAATGAGATCGGTCGTTCACCAGTCAGGAGATTATGGTAGTCCCTCCTTAATCCTACTTGGTTAATAAGATCAGTATTTCTTTTTCTTATTTTGCAAAGTATGGCCCTAAGCCTTTACCGTGCCTTTTGCTGCACGGAATTCAAGCCTTCCTCTGAAGATGGATTCCCCTGCTTCTGGTGCCAATCATTATCGTTTCTGAGTATCTCGCTATCTCAGTTTTATAAATCCCTTGTGGGATGAAGTGATACTACTTGTTATGCCTTGGTCTTCCTCTGTAAGAGCAGTAGAAAGACAAATCTTTATAACTTAGTTTCCTGATATGAAGTGCCAGAAACTTATTTTTATACTTACTGCCATGAAAATTAACAAATTGTCGTTCCAGAAGACTTCAATTTTAAGTGATGGGCCTCATAGTTTTAACTCCTTCCAACCAGTGCCAATAGAGACTTTTATTTTACTGAAATTGCATTTTGTGAGGTGTAATGCACTTTCTTGAAAGTTCATTTAAGTTGTAAGTACTGGATCTATTTAAAATATTTCGCACAACTGTACCAATAGGTGAAGCAAAAGATTTCTAAGCATTCAGTATGCTGATGTTCACGTGTGCTGGTTTGTGCAGAGGCAGCGCTGACTGGGAACAATTTAAACTGAGATGTAAAGTTGCAAGTTTGGACCCCTTTGTGTACAAGAAGCTCATGAAATGGCTTAATCTTAGCAAAGGATAGCTGTTAAGAGTCAGTCTGTGTCATCTTGCATATCTGTTGCAGGTTAGCATTAAAAATACAGGATCCCAAAAAGCTTAGTTACCCTTACTAGGAAAGACAAAAATCAACCTTCTGAGCCAATAAAAACAGAACTTTTTTTTTTTTCCAATAAAAATAAAAGCCAAAATTGTGGTGTCTTAGATCACTCAGTCTAGCTCTTGTCAACGCAACACAGGTTATTCCCTAGAGTGGATAGCTCTTGTTCTTGGTTGTCATGGTGTTTTTTTTTTTTTTTTCGTTTGTTTGTTTGTTCATTTCCTTTTAATTAAAAAAAGGAAGAAGAAAAAAAAGGAAAAAAAAAAAAAGAAAGGTAGATGTTCTTTTCCCTGAAATAAATGTTCCAGAGAACAGCATAGCAGCAAGAGTATTTTCTGCTCTGTTAACAGGTCTTTTTAGGAGCACAGGCTACACACCTTAGCCCGTGTAACTACATTTTTTCTTTTTGAGGTTATGTGTCTCAGTAATCTTTGTTCAGTTTCACTCGTATTTGAACTCTACTTCAATATTTCTGTAGAAAGTAAATTCTTTTTTTAAACCTTTTGTTGTGAATTCTTTGTGGTGGCAATAGGAATAAAAATGTGAAGACAAACAATTTCAAGGTTCTTGTACTATGACTTGCAAATAAATGCCCAGTTGTGTGTCTCTGCAGTAAGAGCAGGAAGCATGTGCATTTGTGGAATTCATTATAGATCAGCAGGCTTTTGGTGTAAAAATGAGTTTGCTGAAGCATTTGCGCTGTAGAAGCACTTTTTTCTGACCCTGAACAAGGGCAAATACAGTTCATAATTTTCTCTTTGCACAGGACTACTGTGACTGAACAGTTGAAACATCCAAAATGGAACAACTTATCACAGTATTTAAGCTATCAAAATGCTGATAGGAATACTGAAACATTTTGCTTTACAAGGTGGAAGTTTTACTGAAGATAAATTTTACGGAAAGATATTCCTAAGATTTTGATTGTTTCTGCGTGAAGGTAGAGCTCTGTTATCCTACTGCTGTGGGGCCTTCATGGGAGCATGTATTGGGTTTACGTGGCAAGGGTTTGGCAGCAGGGGGCTGCAGGGATGGCCTCTGTGAGCAGAGCCCAGTAGCTGCCCCATGTCAGACAAGAGCCAGCTCCAAAAGGGACCCGCCGCTGGCCAGAGCTGAGCCCTGGTGGTGCCTCTGGGAGAGCAGATTTAAGGAAGGGAAAAAAACTGCTGCGCTACAGCAGCTGGGAGAGAGGGGTGAGAAAATGTGAGAGAAACAGCCCTGCAGGCACCCAGGTCAGTGCAGAAGGAGGGCAGGGGGGGCTCCAAGCACCAAAGCAGAAGTTCCCCTGCGGCCCGTGGAGAGGCCCATGGTGGAGCAGGCCGTCCCTCTGAAGCCCATGGGGACCCCACGGAGCAGATCTCCACGCTGCAGCCATGGAGGAGCCCCCAGGGAGCAGGTGGATAAGGCCTGAAGGAGGCTGCGGCCCATGGGAGCCCCCGCAGGAGCAGGCTCCAGGCTGGAGCCTCTGGAGAGGAGCCCATGCTAGGGGTCTGAAGCCAACTAATACCATTTCTGACAGAAATTCAAAGGTCCTGTCTGTTATTAGGGACACTGAAAGAATTCCAGTGAATTGTCTCTATAAGAGTGATTAGATGCAGAGAGCTGACCTTGAAGTAAATCACTGAAATGTGTTTTAAAATAAGAATTAATATTTACTATAACCCATCTCCCTGCTTGGTTTAGATTAAAGAAAAAGCCTGCAACTTCCAAGCTTTTGATTACAAAGTAACTTATCACCAGCCACAAGTCAGTTACTGCTGTGGTCCATAAACCATTGAAAACTTGCCTGATGACAAAGCTCTGTTTAACTCTGCACGCTTACTTATATTGACACTACATTATTTGCAGTTCTTAAGTTAATCAAGTCTTACATATGTGACTATATTTCCATCTTGGAAATTTTCTGTCTTTCCTTACATGGCTTATGTTGCTCTACTTCTAATTGAACTGGGACTTAATTAGAAAGATGTCCCATGTGACATTCTTGTCTCTAAAATGGAGAGGCTTAGGTTTGACAGATGGACCGCTTGGTGGTAAGGAATTGTTTGTATGGTCACACTCGCAGCGTTGCAGTCAATGGCTCGATGTCCAGGTGGAGGCCAGTGATGAGTGGTGTCCTTCAGAGGTCTGTATTGGGACTGGTATTATTTAACATCTTTGGTGACATGCGCAGTGGGATTGAGTGCACTCTCTGCAAGTTTGCAGGCAACACCAAGCTGTGTGGTGTAGTCAAGACGCTGGATGGAAGGGATGCCATCCAGAGGGACCTTGACAGGCGGGCTCATGTGAACCTCATGAGGGTCAACAAGGCCAAGTACAAGGTCATGCACCTGTGTCGGGGCAATCCCAAACATGCAGACAGGCTGGGTGATGAGTGAATTGAGAGCACGTTTAGGCAGACTTGGTGCATGTTTGCAGAAGATAGTTTTCCATTTATTTTCAAGTGTAATTAGTGAGTCTTAAAAATTTGGTTGAAAAGCACCATTATGTATACAGTTGTTTCTGAACAGGTCTTCCAGCCCAGAATGTGGTCACTGATGAGAGTTACTTAATTTTCACAAATTATCAAGCTTTGAATCTGGGGGCTACATCATTTAAGTGGAGGTCTAGCTTTGGTGACTTCTTCTTTTGAGGCCATTAAATAATGGAGATAGACTATAGGCATGTGTGGTTCTACTTCGTGGTAGTGTTTTTGTCTTTCATTTTTTTGGAGGGTGGGGGAGCTGCATCATGACTGAACTTGCAGTCAATCCAAGGTTTAGGCTGTTTTCATTAGCAAATAATATACTGCAATAGGGGGAGAGCTGTGGAGCAAAATGGTTGGTGCTAAAAAGCTGACATCTTTGAAGGTTTTATTTCAGCATAGTTGTGGTCTAGCCTAGCTGAACACCCATTAAACAGGTGGAGTGCAGTTAGAGGTATCCCGAAAGCGTATTTCTTTCTCTAGTTTTATTGGAAACGATCCAGTTTGTACATTGTGAACCCTCTGCAATGCAAACCAGATCATGATGAATGGTATGCTTGCTTGGAAAGCATAGATAAGCTCTTAGATTAGTATTAAGGTAACTAAAAATGTTTTATATATATATACTTAGTACTCTGTTCCTGGTGGTTTCCATTTTGAAAATGTTGATTCACAGAACGCTTAAAGTCAGTAAGCACATATATAATCCTGAAACAATGTTTGCTTTTTTTCCCCTGTTCCTCCCCACCCCAATTTTCCAGGTGTCTTTTTAATGTCATAACCAAGAGAGACATCACTAAGAGTATTATGGTTGCATAGCAACCTCAATGTGATAAATAACTAGTTTAAAGTAGTCCTTTGCTGTATATTTCTCTTCCAACAAGAACCCTGCAGGAACCAAACAGTTTACTACTACTCTAATAAAAGTCTTGAAGAAAACCATGCCGTGTTTTATGCCTAAAGAAGAGTCAAATACCTTATTTCTAGGCACTATCATGAGATTACTGCACCAAGTTATCTTAAAGTAGCCGGTATTCAAGTATTATAATTTCTCTGCTTATAGAACACCAAGCCCCATCCTGTCTCTCCTCCTTGGATAATCAAAGTTGAAAGCACCACAGAAATATTCTATATATGAAGGTAGCACACAGTTAAAATAAACTAATGTAATGCTGTTATTTCCAAAAGCATTAGTCTTCTACCTATTCAGCTACAGTGAAAAAGTCATCTGTACAGAAGCGAAACCCTAAACATGCACATACACAACATACAAGTTATATATTCCTAGTTTTATTTTCATGGAATGCTAATTTAGTTACAGTATGGCAGTTCATAACTACTGAAATGTGACATTAGTTCATCTCCAATGCTGCAGAACAGTTTTGATTTATATATATTGTTTTAAAACAATCTTATTTTACATAGTTGAGGTCTCTGGTGGTTTTTAAGCTCTGATGCTTAAGCACACAGCAAGCTACAAACCTTAGGTTTTATATTTATACATATATTCTATGTATTCAGACAACTGCTGTAAGTTATCTATAATTTAATATTTATAAAAGTGCATATAATGGTACATATGCACATCTAGAAATACACTTTTGCTACTGCCTCCCTTTTATAAAAAGCTGCTTAACATACAGCCATATTATTCTCACTCACTGCTATTAAAGTCTTTTACTATCTTTATTACATGATTTTAACTATTCAATTCCGTCAAACCAAATGTAGGTATTTCTATGTATATGTTTTCCTAAAGAAAAAAATCTGCCCTATTCCTTTAAGAAGCTTTAAATCATGCATCAGTTTTAGTAAACAGTCAATTTAGCATGGATTTTAGAATCCTAGACAGTGTAAAATCTACTTCTGGAAAATGTTTGTATATTTAATTTCTTTTTAGTTACAAAAAAATATATAGGATTGAAACATACTGAATACGTGCATCTCTCAAAGCGGCTATATTCTAGCCTTATAGATAAATTAAAAAAGTACACCCCTGCGAACAGGATGCAAATATGGCCTCAAATAGACCATTACCTGTATTTAGTATAACTCATTACATTAAAAAGTTCAAGTCAGCTGTTCTCTCAAGATGGTGTCAAAAGACTGAAGAGTGAATTTATACTCAATATACAAAGGTGGGTGCACATACCTAGCGCCATTTAATTACTTAATGCTTTCAAGGCTTCTAGGCTTTGCCTCTGGTGATACAAGTCCTGAAATGATCTGAATGAAAGTTTAAGTTGAAATATATTTTTTTTAATACATCATAAAAGCAAGTTGTGTTTAAAAGAAAAATGTACACTGAACAACCTGAAGTACTCACTGAAACAACTGTACAGAACTATTACAGATACAGAAAGAAAAAATGGTGGACTTACTTCAAACAGAAGTAACACTTGTTAACATATGTAAAAACCTGTTTTGTTTTATTCTACCGAGTAAGAATTTGCAGCCATTCAGAACAAGTAAAATTCAAACCACCTCGCAATGTTTACATTTAAAGTTTTTATACAGTGCAAATGTTTAAGACAGAATAACTCCCCAGTGAAACAGGTGACACTACTCCGTGCCAGTCTTTTGAAAATTCTTCTTTCAATAAATCTATTTACACATTAAGCTAAAGGTTCACTATATATGCTTTGAAGTTTGCTGAATATCAGCAGAAAAGTACGTGAACTAGCAGCAGTTGTATTACAAGTATACGATGGTTACTTTAATGAATGCATAAAGTTTTCAAGACTGTATTCAGTGTCATACTGTTCTTGATCCCATAGTTCTCCAAGGTTTTCGAGTACTGATTTCATTGATGCTTTCCCAGAAGAGGTAGAGGTATCAGCTTTTTCAGTTTTTCCATCCTTCAAAAAAAAAAAAATCAATTAATATAGAGAAGAATGTTTTCAGGAATATTTACTGATCATGACCATGTATTCTTTTCTTAATTTCCCTTTAAGTCATTCCTATAAAATTCTTCAAGTCTGGTGATTAATTTGGGGAAGTGCCACTGCCCTTCCTCCTGTTTTTGAGAGAGCTAACTACTAGTCATCAAGTGTTCATCTGATTAAGTTTTACATTTCAAAGCAAAGCTTTTCCCTAGCTTTCTCTGTTTTTGGCAGCTATTTGTAAAAATGGTTCTTTACCTTGTCAAGAGTGAACAGATCAAGAAGCTGTTCTGTTCCCATGCTCTGCAGACTTGCATTTTCTTGGCTGATTACTGTATTCGCAATATTCATTTTGAACTTCTGAAGACCCATAATCTTCTCCTCCAGAGTTCCCCTGGTTATCAGGCGATATACATTAACAACACGTTTCTGAAAGGGAAAAAAAAAAAACAGCTAAAAAAATAGCATCTTCGGCATTCAAGAAAGCATAACCTTTTCATCTATTTGTCATGGATGGCCTGGAAGCAGTTTGGCTTGGATTTACCCTTCAGTAATTGTACTTCTAAGTTTGACTGAGGTTAGGTGAAAAGAATGAGTATGAGGCTATGCTGCTGTATAGTAGAGGCATCTGCAATTATGGCTGTGCTCAGGAAGTTAGGAATTTGCTATTCTTTACAGCTGTGGGGACTGTAACAGCAGGCACTCTTTCCCTGTCCAGGCATCAGAGAAGGACAATCCTTTGGGGTTTCCCTTTAGTTCCTTGTCTTCATTGCATCTTTTTCTCCATTGAACGATGATTCTTCCCTGGCCTCCTCTCAGCAGCTTGAGAAGTACAGAAGAGAGGGGGGCATACCAAGTTGGGGATGGGATAAGAAAGTAGACCCTTCGACATCTGACATATTTGCGAGAAAAGAATATGAACAAAAACTAGGTCGAAACCACCCGAGATCACTTGTGTTATATGCTACAACTTTATCCAAATCTGAAGAAACAGGAGTTTGGTAAGGGAAAATTTATGGGAAATTAAGAGTTTTTCACCTGCCCAATACGGTGTGCCCGGTCCATGGCTTGCAGGTCTCTCATTGGGTTCCAGTCATGTTCCACAAACACGACTGTATCTGCCCCTGTTAAGTTAAGTCCCAATCCACCAACATGAGTGGTGAGCAACAGAACATCTATAGATGGGTCATTATTAAACCTGTATATAAAAAATAAGAAAGTTAAGCATGGTGAAAATGGTTAAATAATGGAATTATGAACCTCAACTGCTTAAGGTTCCTTTGTACTCAGTGGTAGCTAATCTAATACTGAATAAGAAGTATAAAAACATTAAGTGGTTTATTACTAATTAAGTTGTAAATGAAATTTAACTTGCAGTACCTAGGACTTCTGCCCACTAGCAATAAAAGAATTTTACTGTTGGTCCCTAAGTGAAATCAGTCTAGCAAGTCATGTGAGTAAATGCATGCATTAACAAAGTTATACATTTCCTTAAACTTTTTTTCTAACTTCTATACTGGAAATCAAAATGAAGATTTATTTTTTTCTGTATTAATACATGCCAGTAATCTTGGGGTTCAGATTTACTTCCATTAACACAGAAAATTGATCACAAGGTGGGTAATCCTGGTACAATCTACCTGCACTCCTGTTTTCTGGGAGGAATAAGACCTGCTTAGTGTAACATCATAAAATATAGAAGGGCCATAATGAACTAGTCATCTTGTTGGGATCCTCAGCAATCAAGGCATCAGTCCTCTCTCTCTCTCCCCGCAGTTCTAGACAGACTTACAGGTGTTTGACAGGGAGGTATCCCTCAGTTTTGTGTAAAAGCACTTGGGAACATGAACAGGGGCATTTTGACTTCAACAACAAAATGAAACATCCTCTCTGTGAGCAAACCAGCCTATTTTAACAGTCTGATCGCTTCTCTAAGCTAGAGACCCAATAAACATCCTGCAAAACAGATGTTTGGTTGGCCAAAGCACAGTGACATGTTACATGTTTCCACTAGCCGAGATTCCTAGGAAAGACATGGACACTTACAGTTACTTTGGCCTTGTTAAATAATGACAAAAGACAGCAGTTAGTAATATTCCTCTAATTTGTATGGCTCAACTTGATCCTCAGGATATTGTGAATACTAAACCTATTAAATTATGATATTGTTACATATGCATGTACATAGGAGTCTCTTCCCACTTCATGTCTATTTGTTTTATGCACCACAGAATCACAAAATGGTTGAGTTTGGACAGGACCTCTGGAGGTCATCTTGTCCATGTCCCCTGCTCAAGTAGCTTCACCTAAAGTAGGTTGCCCAGGATAATGTCCAGATAGCTTCTGAGCATCTCCATGGACGGAGATTCCACAGCCTCTCTGGGCAAGCTCTTCCAGTGCTCAGTCACCCATAGCTATTCAGAAGCATCAGCACACTACAGATGCAGGGTAGTGCATTTTGGTAGATTAATTTGGTTTTCCTGTAACTCATTAAATTTCATCTTCCCATAAATACTGCCTACTGTTGTGTCAGGGGGAAAAAAAAAAAAAAAAAACAAACCAGCCAGGTTTGGTGGTTAAAACATAATGAAACCTGTAATACTTTTCTCATTCAGATCATACTTCTGGCATTATTTTGCACCAACCCATCATCATCATCATCTCTTCCTGCCATACCCCCCACCTTCTCAGACACTTGAATGCTCTCATTTCTTCTGGCAGCACATTTACATTTTTCTCTAATCTTTACTTCAGTAAAAGTTATGCTTCTAAGGACGCAAGCCTATGTTTCAAGAGCCATAGTAAGTATGTAGTAGAGCATAGCTCTTATGTTCCAATATCCCACATCTCTTAGGGTTCTCCCTCCAACAAGGAGTAGATTATCTTAAAGTTAAAATCCTCTGGTTTAACCAAGGTCTACAGAGACGGAAAAGGTCTCCAAGAGCAAAAGACTATAAAACAAAACTGTAATAATCTCCAGGATAAGCATAGAACACCAAGGTAATTCACAAGTTAATGCACTTGTTTTTAATATAAAGCTCTTCATATGCCAATTGTCACAAGTATACCCACATACTCCTGTTTTGTCTGCAATTTGGTAATGTCTTTACTATTGAAGTTATAGAGGAAGAGCAGATACTGGCACTTTTCTTCATCATCATCAACTTTAACATTGTTTTTAAAAAGTCGTCTAAGTATTTACAAAAATAGGCGATAGTTCAGTTCTGGTGCAGTCTCTTGCTATTAACATAAGCTTTCACATGTGGAAGTGTTGTATTTATTTTTATTTTTTGAAGTCAATTAGGCAGTTATGGCCTGGCAGTATAATACAACATCAGTCACAGGGTTCCTAAATTTTAGTATTTCTATATATAGAAAAGGTCCCATGGGCAAGACCAACTCTGTAGCACAAATAATATAACTCATTGCAGTTGTCTTTATACTGGTCATGAATAGATATGCTTACCGTGAAACAATGGAATGCCTCTGGCCAGCAGGTATGCTACCATCTAATCGTAAATAAGTAACTGAAGGTAACTGAGGTCTGAGGAGGTCATGCTCCACTATATCCAGCATGCTCTTAAGTTGACAGAAGATAAGTATTCTGTGCTGGGCCACAACAGCTTCTGTACCACTCTCTGAAGATCCACCATTCCCCAAACCACAATCTAGCAGCAGCTTTAAGTAAAAGAGCATTAAATTAAGGAATATCAAAGTGACAGCAGATCTTATGTAAATATTGACATGGACAGACTACCAAAAGTAGAAGAGAAACCCAGTAAATTACAGAAGACTGTAAATAACAGACACTCAAATGCCAGAGGGGACAGTCCAACTCCACAGTCCAACTATGACAAGTTCTCAAGAGTTGACCGAATATTAATTTTCTTCATTTTGTTTTATTTACAGTAGAATTTAAGCGTTTAACACCATCTATTTTAACAGATGTTAATAGTCTCCTGTATAATAAATAGGAGAAAAATGTTCCTGCAATGTGAGGGCCAGGAGTAAGAAACAGAATAAAAGTACTGTTTCTGATAAGGCAGCAAAAATTACATAAACCTCATCACTTAGAAACAAGCTTGCCCTTTCTGTTCCACCCCCGGTTTTGAGTTTCCATGGCTAAACAGCAAAATAGGGTATAAACAAAGGAAACCCTTGCACTTTATTTCATCTGCTACTTAAGTTTTAACATCAGTTTTCAAACTGATGGAGTCTTAAACAAAACCCCAAACCGTAACATCAACAGAGACCTATTAAGGTACAACATGCAAGTCTACTTACTTGTTTCAAAGCAGACAGCTTAGGTGCATGTTGGATATCTCGAAGGGATGAATTATGAGCTGCAAGTTGCTCTGTAATTCTTTTATATTCTGGATGCTGGGTTGTTAGTACTAGTGCTGGGTGGTTGCATAGCTTCCGTAAATATTGCAATGCCTTTAATTATTTAGGAAATAATAATAAGAAACACAATGTAGGTACAGGTAAGTATTGAAGCTGTTTGGCCACATCCACAAGCTAGAGTTTAAGGTATATTTTCATTCAATTAAAGTCATACCTTTAGATTAAGAAAACCTGTATTTTAGACTGTATGGCTAGGACCATGACGATATTCATTCCTGTTGTGAAGACCACCATTTACTACGCCTTCATGTGGGTGTAGGATAGAGAAGAGAGGCTTGGGAGCTGTGCAGAGCCCTTTGAGAATTATTGCTTCCAGGTAACTAAGACTGACCATGAACCTTCATAACTTCCAGTCTAACCTTAAGGAAACTTTTTGGTTCATGCTTTAGAATCTTAATTTTGAGGTGTAACAAGTGATAAGATTCAAGTTAGTTCCCTCTAGTTTTGAGGTTTTGCACTTTTGATAATCGTTTTTTGATTGAGCATAGTAATATCCACAAAATAGCTGAACGCTAGTTGAGCAGATGTTAGTGAAAACATTTAAGACAGTTTTAGGTCACTGTTAAGACACTAAAACATAATTTAAGCATCATAGCTATATATCACCACTGAGGCAAACTAATCCAAAATTCTAAATATTTTACTTAGATTGTATGGTCACAGTTGTTTAAGTTAACTATTATCATTTTCAGTTTTAGTTAAACACAGAAATATAATTACCATAAATAAGTGAAACAGTTAGTAAAAAATATATAAAAAAAAATTGTACCTGAAATACGTGACCTGTAGCTTTAAGCTTTGGTTTTTCAGTTTCTTCGCTCAGTGACATTGAAGAAACTGTTTCATCAATATCACATTTGGCACGAGACTTGGCAAAGTCTTCATAAAGCTGAACCTGTATACCAGACCCCAGACAAAAGAATGAGTATGCATCCCCCCAAAAGAAATAAGATGAACAGTCACTTTTCAAATTTAACTTCATGTTCTGAATTCGCAGAAAACAAGAAAGCTATTTTATATGCAAAACAAGATCAACATTAACAGTATAATCACTTGTAAATTATTTTCTTTCAGCTTGGAAAGTATTTGTTAAGAAAATCTACAGATGCCTAGAAGTTGTTCTCACAGAACTATGCCAGAAATTAAACTAAAAAAAATATTCTACTGGACTGAAGTTAGTTTTCAACATGTACACTACTTTTAGTCTTGTGGCACCAGAGAATGTCAGAGGTGACATCAAATTGAGCCAGGAATACAGAACTGGGAGTGGTTCCTTTGTGGTCTTATATCTATGCTGAAAAAACCTGAGCTTCCAGCCACTTTTTAAACATACCTGTAAAGGACTGAGAATACAGTAATAATCTTGAATAATTTTGGGTGGAAGATCTTGCAGTACATCCTCTTTCATTCTCCTTAGCAGGAATGGCAGAACTTGGCGGTGCAGTGCTTCCATTGCAAGAACGCCTAGTGAAGGGAAGGGAAACAGTAAGTTTTGTAGAAAATACTTCCAAACATTCAGCACAAAAAGAAACCCTTATGTTGGAACTGGCTACACTTTCTTTTCATTAGCAGCTCTCATTTAAAAATACAAGAAAAACAAGATTTAATGTTTGATCCTTACCAGCCTCTTGTTCACGACTGGAGCTTCGGGCATCTCTACTTGCCAATATTGGTTTGCCATAACGAGCTGCAAATTGGCGTTCAGTACCCAAAAATCCTGGCATAAGGAAGTCAAACAATGACCACAACTCTAAGACGTTGTTCTGAACACAAAAGAAACATTTGTTAAATTCTTTTCAAGAGTAATGAATTGTTCCAAATTATCAGGAACATTTCCACAAATATTTAACACCGCTAGTAGAAGACTACAAACACTTCAACACAATTTTGAACTTCTAAAAACTGGGTCTCTTTCATCAGCCTAAGTCACGTACTCTAACACATAAATAGACTTTCTACTGCATCTGATGTGTTAAGCCACACCCTGAGTTCTTCTGGACAACAAAACCCAGGAGACACCAGTGGTCTTAGTCCTGGATGGAACAGATACTCCCGAGACAAATCATTAGGACAATGCTCAAAATCTAGAGTTCTTAGAGTAAAGTTTCCTGCTAATTTCACTAGAGGCATAACGAAACGCACTCTCTCTCCTTTCCTGCCTACTACTTAAACAAGAAGTGGTACAATCTTGTTGCAAACTTTTGAGCCCCATAGTATCATGGATCCTGCACCCATTCCCCTATATATGGGCATACTGGGAAAGGAAAAGATTTACTTTCAAGCACTTAATAATGAAAAGCTTATTTTACAATGTATACTTGGAACAAGACAACTCTGATCAACAGCACAATAAAATAGAATGCAAAACAGATCCTCTTGCTTGTTTCTACTACTCACCCAGCTCCTTAGAAAAAAAGGATAGCAGTTACCTGGATTGGTGTCCCAGAAAGAATTATCCTGTAATTGGCAGTCAGCTGTTTTACTGCTTTTGATAGTTTTGTTTTTCCATTTTTTATTACATGGCCTTCATCAAGAATGCAGTAATTAAACTTAATATTTCTAGAAAATAAGAACATAGACTTAAGTAGCTTTTAAAATTCTAAGCTATTAAAAACCTCAGAAAACAAACCAAGTCTTACCTGAAGAAATCAATGTCATTTCTCACAACATCATATGAAGCCACTATGAGATTGTGTCTTTTCACCTGGTGCTGTAATCTTAACAAAAAAGAGAAAAGCATAACTGAAGTGTTCCTTACATACATGTTATTATCGCAGCCTTTAAAGATACTGTCACAAGTTTTACCATGCCCACAAACCATGCTTCAGTAGTAAAGTGAATTGCAAAATTGTGGGCGATATTTTACTCTAAGTCGCAAAATGTCTTACCTTGCTCTCTCTGTAGGAGGTCCTGTATAGTGCAAAGGATTAAGATATTCTTTGGAGCAAAATTTTCCCACTTCGTCCACCCAGTGTCCTGTGAGTGTAGGAGGGCACACCACCAAGGAGGGAAGAGGAACACTGTCCACCAGTTTTGTTCTCGCATATTCTTGAGCCCTTTAAGAATATCAAAACCAAAGCATTTGTTTTGGTTTTTGTTTTCTGTTGTTTTTTTTTGGGGGGGTAGTGGTGGTGGTTGTTTTGTTTTGCTTTGTTTTTAAAACAGAATCACAGAATACTTGAGGTTGGAAGGGACATCTAGAGGTCATCTGGTCCCATCCCCCTGCTGAAACAGGGCCACCTACACCTTAGCCAGCTATGTCCAGTCCCATAACCACAGATAAAACCTGTTGTTACAGTCCTTAAGATAGAACATTTATTTAAGCTTACCTGAGGCAATGATCACCTGCTAGAATACAAATGGACTGTAAAGTTTTTCCTAAGCCCATATCATCACAAAGAATTCCATGAAGTTTGTATTTATTGAGAAATGCCAACCAGTTAACTCCATCCTGAAATCCAAAAATAAAAAAGCACCTCAGAAGTAACATCTAGCTTGTAGCTAGCTAAGCTTCACATCAAACATCTGTGTGTTCTATCATCTGGTACTGCCAAACTACGAGTCCATTTCCCCATGCCACATTCTTCATATACACATGCAAACTCATGAAGTGCAACAAGGTGTTGCACCTAACTAGTGCTCAGGGTCTGTAAGTTCCAAAAAACCCAGGGACCCCCATAAATGCATCTGCTACAGCCCATTCACTCTAATCAGAGGAGGAAAAAGGTAGAATCATAAGAGGCCAAACAGCACAACGAGGCCTGGCTTTGCAGTGGTGAGCTACCACAGGCAACCTAAGCAAGGCAGAGCCCATTGGCCATTCCCTGAGAACAATTACAGAATCAAAAGAGGAAAAAAAAATAATTGAAGAAATTAGTATAAATTTAACGTGTTACTTAATTTGGTCTTCCTTACCCAAGAGTCTCTAATATGCACATTGTTCAGATGATTAAACAACCCCCCCCCCCCCCCCCCCCCAAAACAACACCACACC
>VXAA01006783.1:218-40660 GCA_013399115.1 Anseranas semipalmata | reverse complement strand
AGGCCCCCCCCCCCCCCCCCCCCCCCCCCCCAAGCAAAACACTCAACACCCAAAAAACTCCTACCCTTCCATAAAATCCTGTTAGACCAGAACTTACTTTTCTTTTAAAATAAAAGCATAAGCTGTTACCTGCTGGTATTTTCTGAGCTCTGCTTTGATTGGTACTGGAATTTTATAATTTTCCAGTTTTTTTCCATCCAGTAATTGTTCCAGAAAGTGGCGTTCTTTAGCTTTCATTCGGATCAATTCTTCAGACATGTTTGGTGGATCTGGTATACCAGCCTAAAATAGTATTTTTAGAGCAGCAATGTTAGGGCTACAGTACTTAATTCTCATACAGATTGTGAGAAATAAAACCTCAACTAGTTTAGACATTGTAAATAAACAGATGGCAAAGATCTGCAATCTTCTCAACTGTGTAAATCCAAATTCTGTGCTGTACCTGTTTGATTCCTTGCTGATCAACTCATCTAGAGTTGTATGGTGCACAAAACAAATTGTTCTCCAAGGGGCACGATGAAAAGCTTATATAAACTTGCAAAGAAGAGGAGAAATCCTGGTCATGCTTGTAAGACTTTACAGAGACTGAGCTATTCTACCTGAAACCAGAGTTTCTCTGTTTAGCTAGAGAATCTTTTGACACCTATTTGACACCTATTTCTCCTTAGCCACAAGCTACCATCCAAAGTTAGATGGATTTCTCCTACAGATCTTAGTAGAATTACATTTAAAATGATACTGAAGTCTGTAGGACAAATTCAAACACATGCAAACCATTAAGAAAAAGAAAGGTCTAAAACCCTCCAGGTTATAGCAGCAGACCGTGGCTTCCTAGGTACTTCCCATACCAGGCCAGAAGCCCAAAGAAAGTATTTGGGTACTGAATATGCTCAACAGACATTCTTTCTTGCTCCTGGCTGAGAAGAAAAACTCTGAGGTCTATCAAGTAATTCCACCACGTATGTGATTAAAAAAGGAAGAGGGAACTAACCCAGATTGCATATGTTAAAAGCATTCCAATAAGGTATTAATTTCTTTTATTATATAATTTCTTTTATTGTAGAATTCTTCTAATTAAGTATTAATTTTTAATTTTATTTGTTTAGTATCAAACATTCTCTGATAAAAGGAAGCCAATGTATTTGCAAGCAAAGAGAAAGGAAGAAGAAAAGTTAAAGCAGAGCATCTCAAATTTGTGTATTGAAACTTTATAATTAATGAACTTATTTCAACCTGAAAAAAAAAAAAAAAGGATTCCTTAATCAAGTATTTCCCCATAAAATATATGTACTTCCTTAGTCCATATCTGTCTACCCCCTATTCTACTTCCACTGATATGAACTCAAACTCTCTACAGTTATCAATTTAAATTCCTTGTTTGGCCTCATATTTAAAATCGCTAGCATTGAGAAGACTGCCCCTCAAAACATACTAGTATTTTTCTCTTGTTATTAATCTACTTCACATGACTCAGCTTGTGTACTTAATATAGTTTCATATCTCATACTGAGTCTCCTTAACTATAAGTCAGTTCATATTAAGGAAGTTCTTAACTATGGAAAAGAAACATGAACTGATCATACATATGTAAGCGATTAATAAAACAAGTGTTCTTCGTTTTGAAGAGATGCTCACTAAAGAATTTTAAAATAGCTTTAAAAAAAATGTAAGCTACACGAATCCCACAGGACTGTATTCAGATGCGTATGAAGAGCAGCACTGGCGTGAATGGCATTGGAATGAACAGCAGCATGCCAGTCAGGTTGTTGAGCTGGAAATTCATTTCTGCTGTGCTCACCTTCAACTTAAACATTTCAGTGTAGGCATACAGAAAGTGCTTCATTTAAGGCAGGTTGCTAATTATAAGATTCTAAGGTTCTATAACACTAAATTAAAAATCAACATAGTAATAGATACTAAATCAATTAAACTGACTTTTTCTCATTTAAAACACTCAAATGAATTCTGAACTGTCTTGTGTTACTATCTGGTGGTGAAAATAAGTTACTTGGAAGCCCTGAAGTCTCTGAAGTGCAATATTAAGAAGTGTCCGAGGTACACAAGTTGCAGGAAGAATGAAAAACAGAAGTAAATCTGTACTGACTGAACACCACTGGATGATACACTTAACATGCTGCCAAAAGCTGCAGGTTTCAGGTTTTGATTTTAAAAGAGCTAGGAATAAGTAACTGTACTAATCTCCACACTATTTCTATTACTGCTATTTCATTTTTCTGTTTAAATCAGTGTATTGTTTTGTATGTATTTCTTGACTACATAAACAACAAACATACCTGGGGAGAAACTGTACAACTCCTAAGCAGCTTTACACCCAAAATTAACGTGTACACTCTAGCTTCATGTACCAGTTGAATTGAACTTCTTATAAAGAGAATTTTTATTTTAACATTAATTTAGAAAATTGCTAACAAAGGGTCCAATTTTACTCATTTTACATTACAAAGAATACATCATCAGTTACCTGATACGGACTGAACATCTATAAAGACAATTATTTACTCAGCATTTAATGAACCAGAAGCTTGGGCTTTGTGGCTGGTGGAAAAGAGGAGACAAAACAGTTCACACAGTATACTTACAACTTCAGCTTACCTCAAGAGGCATTAGTCTAATTAGTGTTGCAAAGCACTGAGTAGCCATGAAACGTACACTGTCTGTCTGATCACTCATTCTACCTAGAACCGGAACCACTAGAAGAACAATGTATGGAACAATGCCTACATCTAGCTGTTCCATTACACCTGGATCGGCTATTAAGGAAATAGTTTTTACCAGTTCAGGATTGTCTGACATCATTATCTACCTGGCAGATTTCACACACAATAGGTAAAATTCATTAATACATTGAACAAGATTTCTACAAACAAAGGAATGAAAAAAATTGTCTGATCCACCCAGTTACGTTTAGGGCCAGCCCAGTGAATTCCACTATTGAACCTCGGTGCACCTTGGTGGCACTAAATGGTTAACTTTATTATTTTTCAGTTGTAGTGGTTTAAAGTTTAGTTCATTGTTTAGCTTGTTCTCAGAGGGTAATGTGGAAAAGAATATTGAATTGCCTTCATCAAAACTTCACTTGATAAATAATAAAGGCAACAGAAGTAAGTTTCTTACATTTGTTGTCTACAGGAGGAAAACAGTTTAACATTTTACCTCATTCCTCTTCCCATTATTTTTAGACAACAGCTTTTGTTCCCCAAATTATGCAACTGAAAAGGGGCTTCTGCATTTTTGAATACTCAAGCAAGGATACATGCAAGTGCTTCAATTGCACCTTCTTGTTTGGTGTTGTCATCTATTGCTCCCAGCCACGGTAGAACTTGCTCTAGAAAGATATTCATTGTTTCCATGGTAGCTATTTTGCTCATAACTCCTACACAACGAGCAGCCATGTGTCTCACTGCAGTGCTGGGATGTTGAAGGCACATATAAAGATGAGGCAAATGCTGAATTAACTGAATAGAAGGTGGGGAAAAAAAAAAAAAAAGGAAGTTAGCGTGAACTATAAACAAATTACTGAAGTATTTTGAAGTAAATAGTTTGTTTAAACCACTGTTTTTTTTCCCAAAGAATGCTTAAAATGGCTCCTTCACATGATCTAATTGTTCAGAACTGAAAATTTCTTTCAGAAGAAAAATACAATTGAACTTTAAATAAGTATTAATCCCTAATACAGTGAAAATTCAGAGAGTAACAGAATGTTTAGGGTTTTAGTAAAAATGCAAGTTAAAGAAACCCTCAATAATTAAAGAAGTGTTTCACACTGGAAAAAATATAGTACTAAGTACTCAGAACTTTTTTATATAGAATCATTGCTTAAATATAGATGTGTAGATTAAAAAAAATCCTTCCAGCTTGCAAACTTGTCATAGGCTGGTCCCATTTAAGCTTAGGCAGATCAGTTATCCATCTTGGCAGTCTTATTAACTCTGAGTGACAAGAAAGACACCCAGAAGGAAATCCTTCCCAAGGGGAAGACACATCTACACATCTTCCCAAGGGGATACATGTGTACACAGTCTTATTTTAAATGACACAAATATGTTCTTACGTCAGATGTCTGAAATACATGGTCCAGTTTTTCATAGTCGTGAAGTCCCTAAATATTAGCCTCATTGAACCACTTTAACCCTTAACTTCTATTACCTTCTAGACAAAGATTAGGCCAAATACCTATTCTGCTCAGAAAGCCCTCACAGGGGATAACAATAAACAAGGGAAACATATAACAGCATAGGACAAACAAAAAAATAATGGTACCTTCCCAATATATTTTTCCATACTCCATCACTTTATGGGCAGGGACGCCTTAGCCAAGAGATATTTAATATCCTAACAGACTATGATTTTTTATTTTTAAATGGGGGTGGCAGGGATGAATCTATATACACTATTAGTATCTCCAAAACCAATCTATGCATTAACTACACATCATTACATATAAATATATATAGATGATTAGATATAACATATAATTTCCATGCCATATGCCAAATTCACTTCAAATCACTTCAGTATTTTATTAAAATAGGTAAGAATTGTTCCACATGAATTTTCTCCATCTACTCAATTTTACAGCCATTCCTTATTCCCATCCTTCCCCATCATATCCTTCTCAGACAGAGTTATGTCCTACTTATTCCCTGCATGGGAGCCTTTCCATATATTGATCTGAAATGCACACTAAGTTTGCAGATCATACTAAATTAGGAGGAGCTGCTGACTCTCTCCAGGGTAGAGAGGCCTTGCAGAGAGATCTTGACAAATCAGAGGGCTGGGCAATCACCAACCACATGAAGTTCAATGAGAGCAAGTGCCAGATTCTGCACCTGGGACGAGGCAACCCTGGCTATATGTACAGACCGGGGGACGAGAGGCTGGAGAGCAGCCCCGTGGAAAGGATCTGGGGGTTCTGGTTGAATATGAGTCAACAGTGCACACTGGCAGCCAGAAGGGCCAGCCGTACTCTGGGGTGCCATCAGGCACGGCATTGCTAGCCAGTCGAGGGAAGTGATCGTCCCGCTCTGCTCTGCGCTGATGCGGCTTCACCCCAAGTACAGCGTAGTTTTGGGCACCACAATAAAGAAGGACATAAAACTATTAGAGAGCATCCAAAGGAGGGCAACAAACACGGTGAAGGGTCTAGAGGGGAAGACGTATGAGGAGCAGCTGAGGTGACTTGGTTTGTTCCGCCCAGAGAAGAGCAGACTGAGGGGAGGCCTCATGGCGGCCTACAGCTTCCTCACGAGGGGAGCGGAGGGGCAGGTGCTGATCTCTGCTCTCTGGTGACAGCGACAGGACCCGAGGGAAGGGCATGGAGCTGCGACAGGGGAGGGTCAGGCTGGGTGTTAGGAAAAGGTTCTTCGCTGAGAGGGTGGTCGGGCACTGGAACAGGCTCCCCAGGGAAGTGGTCACAGCACTGAGCCTGTCAGAACTCAAGAAGCATTTGGACAACACTCTCAGACATGTGGTCTGATTTTTGGGTGGTCATGTGTGGAGCCAGGAGTTGGACTCTATGCTCCTTGCAGGTCCCTTCCAACTTGGAATGTTTTGTGATTCCACAATTCTACATTTTATCATCCTGTTGCCTTTCTCTGTGCCTGTTCCAGTGCTACTGGGAGTAGTCTCCCCCATAATTTTTGCATTCCTTTCACAGGGAGTCTTTCTGATGTCCTTCAGCCTGTTACACAGTAGTCAGGCACTAAAGTGTGCAGTCTTTATCACTACACCTTCCCCACACCTCAGCTCTGGCCACACAAAATACACACCAGTCTATTAGAAATCAACCCATTTCAGTCAGCCACATAACAGAGCATAACGTTTTTATCTGTACTTTAACAAAGGCATCCTCATATTATCAGTCTGTTCTCCAGGTTTAAGAAATTGGGAATTAGAATAAATCAGAGTTGAGATGCTGATTTCCATGTAATACAACAGTGTAAATAGTATCATAACTAAGTTTGGATATCAGCCACAAAAGGGTAAGTCAAGTCTAACTGTAGGTGTTTTGTTTGCTTCTTGAGCTTTATTCTACAACTAGTATAAACAAATACAGAATTTAACATCCTGTAAGATAGAGGGAAAAATAGCTTTGAAACGTAACATCTAACCGCATGACGGCAAAATGTTGTGTTTTCAGTTTTTAAGATACAAGACTTGGAGAACAGACAAGCTAGCAAGTGCAATAAAGATAGCATTTGATCAAAACTAGAGAAAGACCTAAAAAGAAACCCTACAAAACAAAGACCTAAACCAGTGACAACAGACTGAACTGCTTCATACAAAAAGCTGCTTTGAAATATGATTACCAGAGGATGAAGCTGAATATCCATTGAAGCTGCTGTTGTTTCAAAAACCTGTAAAGAGTTTACTAGCTCTTGGGCAGGAGCATCTCCTTTTTCCAGCAAGGACTTTCGGTCTGTTGAAAACAGAAAAGGTGTTCAGTTTCAGATTAACATGCTGCCCCCCCATCCTACTAGTCCCCCAGCTTAAATCAAAAGTATAGTTACCAAAATTATTTATGTGAATGTTGTTCCTTAATGAACCAACCATAGCATCCCAGAGATGTGGCAATCCTGTTGCCATTTCAGCACCAAAATGTTTAGCTATAGTAGATAAGGCAAACTCAGCTCCTCTTCTCTGAACAACATATGGTTTCTGAGCCTAGAATTAAACAATTTAACAAAGTAGTGAGGACAGATACACTTAAGAATGAAGTACATTTTGTTGTTTCAAACAAGCTTCATTTACTCAACAAACGTAAAAGGTGATCAAAATTAAGTTTCCTTATTTGGTAAACAGTAGCGTATAATATTTTGTAGGAGTGCTATCAGAATACTAACATAAGGTCAAACTCAGAAACATTTTTGCATTCAGCAGTTGCAAAAAAAGAATTGCTGTACAGGCAATGTATAGCATTGTAACAGTAACTGTAAGATGACTGTTATTTATGTTAAAAAAACAAAACAAAACACAGAGCAAAAATATCATTCCCCACACAACCACACTGTCGATTTCTCTGGATAATAATTATTTTCACGGAGGCTCCCATTGTTATATAGGCATTTGATTTTGATGGTGGCTACCTACAACACGTCCGCGCAATAATTTTTTTCTTCACAAGTTATTTTTTTTTTAATCTTTTATAGCAGATTATTTAAGTTCTATAAATTTGGGCATGTGGCTTTTGCTGACACAAGCCCATTTTAGCACTAAGTTTTCCAACTGGTTCCAGTTCCAGAACTTCAGATATTGCCAATACAGAGGACACCAAGAACAGCAGCACGTTAGCAAAACTTCCAAAATTTCCAAATGCAATACTGGATTTGTTATTAAGTGTTATTAAGCCCTTCTCCTGCTCCCACCCTCTTCAGAGAGTGAAATTGATATAAATCTCTCTTAACAAGTAAGAATAAAATCCACAATGCTGTTTAGTAATCACAGTTCTGACTAGGATTGCATTAGGTCATTTGGTAGATTGATATGAATAAAACAGTAACAGAAAAAGGTTTAGCGCTTCAAGTGCGGAAGTCAGATGTACGTCCTAAATCCAGTTGAATTTTAAACAGTTTTTAATGCTTCCGAGTTTCCATTATGCATCAAGATGACCAAAACTTAACGTAACAGGACAAAATCACAGCATTGTGAAAATCCATTTGCATGGATTTATACTGAGATACTCATATCCTGTACTAAATGTAAAATATTTCAGAAGTATTAATTTGCTTGATGACTCACATCGTCATTAACTAACATACGCTGCTTGCATCACAGAATTATAGTCAACATTACATTCTCTCGGGGAAAGATCCTGTTGTAATGCTATGGACTTCAGTGAATTCAAACTAATAAAGGGGAGGGGTGGACATGCAAATTGAAAATGCAAGTTCTTGAACTTTACCTCATCAAGTTCTGTAGGAATGCTTCCACTACTGCCAGTGGGGAGGTCTGCAATTGGGGCTTTTGGAGCTTTTGGAGTAGGACCTCGTCGACTTGTGATGGCAAAAGCAGCTTTCTGGTGTCTGTACAGTGTAATTATTCCCCTATGCTTACTAACTGTATGATGCATCCCATCTTTGTCAGAGTTGGGCCCTAAAAGAGAAGACAGAATAGCTGACAACAATTTAAGCTGTGGTTTAAAACGCAGGTCGAAATGATAGCCACCTACAAATCATCTGCAAATCTCAGTGCGAATCATAGAATCATAGAATATCCCGAGTTGGAAGGGACCCATAAGGATCATCGAGTCCAACTCCTGGCACTACACAGGTCTACCCAAAATTTTAGACCATGTGACTAAGTGCACAGTCCAAACGCCTCTTAAATTCAGACAGGCTTGGTGCAGTGACTACTTCACTGGGGAGCCTGTTCCAGTGTGCAACCACCCTCTCAGTGAAGAACCTCTTCCTGATGTCTAGCCTAAACCTCCCCTGCCTCAGCTTGACACCATTGCCGCGGGTTCTATCACTGGTGATTAAGGTGTGCTTCGAAAAGGATGGATAAGTGTCATCATCCCCAGGGACAGAAAAAATTAAGTACAGAGTAGAATTACTCTGTTGAGAGCATATTACAGACTTGACGAGGAAATCTTAGTGTGCTAACTGCCAGAAGAATTCTTATTCAGCGAGAAATAAAGTAAAATTTCAGTCAAATGTAAAACCTTTGCTCAAATTTTTACATAAACCAGCATATGTCCTAAAGTTTAAACAAACCTCTGTAACCTTTAAAAATCATTCAAGATTTTGACACAAAAGCAGATGCCATCAGTATCTTTGTATTTGTTGATGTTTCTACTTATGCTTATCAGCTTAATTTTCAATCAGATATGAATGTGTTGTTCTACTCTGAGATGAAGGAGTACACATTAAGAAAAAAGTAAAATGTATAATGGTAAAACCTTAAAGTTGGTTAAAAGCTTTAAAAATATTATGGTTTTAATTTGCATTGTTCATTCAATCCATACATTTTTAACAATGTACAGTCATCTAAAGAAAGTCCATGACCATAGCATGTGCAGGATTTTTTGTTCATTTCAAACACTGTCCTCACCTTACTATTAGCCTACAGAATGTAACACAAGTCACGTTTTTTTTTCCTTCTTTCTGACATGCTACTCTCTGGTTCCATATTGATTCAGTTTCAATGAAAAGCTTCATATCGCATATAAGTGAAATGCAATCAGAAGTTGATAATGACCGGTGAACAACAGTAAATAACAGAAAATCAGAACTAAGGTCTTTTATACGAAGTTTATGAAAATTACACACAACATTAACCTATACACTGTGTGCAACTGCTAGATACCTGAATGAAGTAATTACTCATAAATGAAGACTCAGTTGCTAGCATTTTAAAAACACTGAAAGCAAGACTCAAATACTCATTTTTAACAGTTCAGAGACAAGTACAAGCATATTTTAAGATCCTAGCAGTCTTACATATCATACCTTTTGAGTTTTCATGGCTAGTCTGAGGCTGTGCAGGACATGCTGCTAGTGGGGTAAGATGTGGATCCACACAGAGGGAGTTGCAGAGATTTTTTATAATCTTTGAGTTGGGACAAGGAGACCTTGTTGTACACTGCTGAAGTAACTTCGCTATACATGAAGCCACATAGTTCTGTACTAGTGTATTCTCCTCTTTTTTGATAGCTTCCATTAAAGGTTTTATAACAGGATTTAATTTTTCTGGAAGTTGCTGCAAGTTCACAACTGCACATGCAGCAAAAGTATGGACTCGCAGATGCAGCACTTGCCACTCTTGATTTGTTTCTGTAACAGTCATTTGCACTTGTTGTCGTTTACTATCCAACTGCTGTAGAATTTTAGGATTCAAAGTAAAGGATGATGTCACTTCATTGAAAACAGATGTAACCTAATAAAGAGGAAGAAAAAGTTACAGATCTGTTTCATTGTAAAATGGGATAACCTCTGAACACCACAGTTTTCACGGCAGAACAGGAGTCGCTTCAACAGGTATTTTCATCTCCATTTTTCCAGCAAATAACAGGAAATGCTCCGAAGTTTAGTTTCTGGAATCTTGAACTCCAGCTCAAGGGGAAAATTGGGCATTCTAAAAACATTTCAAATCTGGATTCCCAAAGCTAGGAGAAGAGTTTAGATACTTCCCAGATTTTATCCTATATCCACCAGATATATCCAGGTATTTTGGTTTACCAATAAGCAAGCAAAAGGTAGATGAGTGAAGGAGAATATGCTATGAATACAATAGGCCAGAAAGGATGTGCAAGGTTCTGTGCATGCAGAAGTTATTTCTAAGCTGATTTTCTTTTGAGGTAAGACAGGCTGAGATAAAATCTAAGGAAACGTCAACACAACTCAGTAGTTGCAGGACTTGCCATATTTCTCCTCCTCCCCCCAGCTGGCTGACTGTTGGTGCTTAAATTTGTCATAGGAAACTGCTCACAAGCAACACGGAGTCATGGAAGCATTGAGCTTATTCTGCTAATAGGACAGCTGGACTCTGAAGTCCATGAAATCTGACAGCTTTTGAGGGTTAGTGTAAGAGGTTTTTTTGTTTGTTTTTTAAATCACCCTTTACTTTTAAATGTTCAGGTCAAGTCTTTCAACTATGAAGCAGTACAAGCTTGATACCTATATATATATGTATACTTATAGATACCCCAAGTTCTACTCTACCCTGATGACTGGAATGACCAAATGATGCAGAAAACATCCTAAGAGAAGCACAGCATTTTTCCTTCTAATTCATGGAGACACATACTACAACACAGAGTAGGCTTGGTGTATGTTTTTTAAGAAAATCTGAAGAGTTGAAAAGGGAGCTGAAGAAAAAAGCCACAGAAAAAAGCAAATAGCTATGGTATGCATCTTCTCAAGTCTTCAAATCCAGAATGGGTGTCTTTTGAGTAAGCATACATCAGTCAAGCAGCTGTATTACTAGACTGAAGAGTAAACAGTTGAGGTATATGAAAACTCCTGTACTTCACATACTACAAGCTTTTATGATTCTGTCTGTCTTTACCTTGGGAATCTACTCAATTTAGAGAGCAGCGATAAGAAGACTGGCTGCCAAAATCCCTTCAGCCCATATGCACAATTGTCTATAACCTTAAAGATATATTGAGATTTCCAAGTTAAGCTACTACACATTACTACAAAAATATTACCATCTGAGAATTTGAAGGTCCAGCATCTTCCTACAGTCTCAACATGGCCATAATCATACCATCTTAAACCTTCTCTTGTTCTTCTCTTCAGCATCCCAGTTGCATAGACAAACCTGTCCAGGATCTGGATCGCCCTCCTCCCCCACAAAGTGGTACCGCATCCATCCCCATTTATTCATCCCTCCAAATCTGCACACCCTTCCCACCCCCAATCCCTTGTAATTTAGCAGGCTCTCAAATCTACCTGGTTCTACCTCTTCATTTACATTCTACCTTATCTGTCCATGCTCCTCTTTCTCGCTGCTTAAGAATCCAGTTTGGGGTTGGAACAAAAGCATTTTAATTTATTGCCCCAACATTATCAGCTCTGTTTTTGTTTACAGAACTTTTCATGTCAAGGGCTACCTTTTATACATAACGCACATCTAACAGTGATGTTTTCAGATTTAAAAAAGAGCAATTCAACAGCCAGGTGGAAATAAAAACCATTTTAAATACAACAACTTTTAGACAGCTCTCTTCACATGATTTTGCAGTTTAGTTACTAGTCTTTCGACAGTGGTTTGAAGCAGTTCCACCTGCTTTGTTTTCTTCTGTGTAGATTTCAATAGTGAATCTACCACCAGGAATCAGAACACTGACAATTTTTCCCCGTTAAGAATCTACCTTGCGTTCTACTCCATTTTTGGTATAGCCTGTAAGCATTTGCGGGGGGGTGGTGGTGGGGTGGGGTGTAGTATCTTTTACACATCTCATGTCAAAGGAAGTATGAAGTCATGACATGATTTCTAAACATTGCTGAGTAATAAATATGCTGAATATGTATTTCAAGACAAGAATAGATTTGAATGAAGGGCAGGCATGCCTCTACTTACCAAATCGTTAGCTTGATCTATTGTAAATACACTGCAGTTTATTCTGTTTCCAATGTCAATGTGTGCATCAGCTAATAATGAAATGAGTTGTTTACATTCATTCTGCATTCGTGTAAAAGGAACAGCAATTTCATCATAGTAGAGGTGTTCAGAAAGGACCCCAAGTAAACGAGGTTGCACACAAATGGCCACAGCTCTACACTCCTGTAACAGAAAAGAGATATAATTAGTATTTTTGAGTAATCAAGATTTCTTTTCTTCAGTTCTGGGCAATAAGCAGCAGAATCTAGCTCCAGAAATCCAGGTTCCAGAGGGACTATTAACATGTTTAACCATATTAAAGATAATGAACAAAACTTTCAGTCTGCCATTAGAAATGGAGTGGTAGTGAACATAGGGAAGACAGTCATGTTCAAAGGAAGTGTTGACCTCAGATAACATGCATCTTGAATAGACTATTTTGTAGAACAAATGTGAACATATTTACTGATTCATAGTTCTGACAGTTGGCGTTTAGCTACTAGAGTAGCATAATTTATTCCTCCGTTGTCTAGCTATCAAGATTTTAGCATTTAGATGTACAAATACCATTTTAGCTTATATACTGAAAATTTATTTCAAGCTGAAGTAGCAGATGATGAGCTATGGATTAAGTTAGTAAGTCAGATTTATTTTTGCTGCAGAAACATCCTACCTTTTGCAAGGCTGCCCACTCACAGATTACTAATGCAACACTAATCCTCTGCAAGGCAGATTTAGAATTCAAGTGGAAGAGCAGTAGCTGAGCTAATGATTCAGCTGGCTTTATTTCTTGAGTAACAGTATTTACACCTGGGTCACAAATACAGCAACAGAGTGCTCCCAGCAACCTGACAAAAGGAGAAAGAACAGTTCCTTCAATGTTACGATTACTCGTCAATTAATAATTCAAAATGAAGATGCCAAAAAGTCTATGTAATTAGATTATAGCAAAAATACTGTGTAACAAAAAAGATAAATTGCTTTTAAGTATTTTTTCAGATTTCCAGTAAACTGACTTTGCTGCCATCATCCGAGCTCGCATGACAACATAATCCCTGGTTGCTGGATCTTCCGCAATGCTGTCTGCCCCAGCAATATATTCCTGAATCACCTCCTTATTCTGGGTTTGACCTTGACGCAGTTTAGCACCTGCCTTTTCCTGTGGAATAAAGTTGGGAGAGGTTTAAAGTAAATGTGTTTGTAATAGGAAAGATGAATTCATATTCTATAACATTCCCAATAACCACCACACCCTGCAAAAATTCGACTAACCCAGAATGTTTCTTGGTAACAGACTTCTGAAAGTAGTTAGTCATTATAAATCACCTCTCTAGTAATACTAAACTATGGTCCCACTAAATGAAAGATAATGTTCCTTCACTTGAATATTAATACTAATCCTCAACATGTAGCTGAAAAACTTCATTTTCAGTCCACACAAAGGAAAAAGGAATTCTCTTTCAGAATCTTCTTCAGAAATAAAGTAATGCTTTAGACTTAATCCCGCAAACAGATGTTGAGGAAAACGTTACAGATACAGAATCAAGTAAATACGTATAAAATACAAGATCCACATGTAGCATACTACATGACAGAACTCTAAATTCTCATGGATAACCTGCGAAGAACTATTTTGCTCTACAGAACTGAGGTCTACAATAATAGGTTACATTTACAGTTGTGGAAAGGCAACACCACTCCCCTCTAACACTTTAAGAACACGTCTCTATTACTGTACCAGGTAATCATTTTCCTACTTTCCCCAGAACTCTTACTGAGGTCACATTTCACTTACTTTTGATCTGGTTTTTACTTCTAGCAACATGTTTAAGTCAATTGGCAAATGAGATGGCTGCATCATTAAGCAGAGCCAGGCTCCCATCCACGGACAAGCAGCTGCAACCACATACTGTATGGATGCCTTGCTTAACAGTTCCAGCCATACCTGGGGAAAGAAACATAATGCAAACCATGACAAATTTGTATGTGGTCTATGTAAGATCACAGATGTGCTGATAAAATGAAGGAACAATTCTGTTTCCTTTCAGCCTGCATTAAAGCATCACATAGACTACAAATAATTAACAAGAACAGACTATTCTTTATTGCCACAAAATCAGAGAGGATACAAAGAGGTAGATACACAAACAGTATGCATCTAGGTCGTAAGTCATACAAATACCTTGTGAATAAGATCCAGAATTTCTTGGTTGCTTTCTAAGATACAGAATTGAAATATGTGTCTCAACATGTCTTGCAGAATTGGAGTCAGCCACGTTGACGAGCTCTGAAACAGGAATATCATGATTAAGAAGATTCCAATACATCCCAATAAAATGCTAGTAACTCCAATTCTTACCTGGTCTTGGGTAGAGAGCAGTGTGAATAATGTTTCCAGTGCTGCTTTTCGTACAGAAGATATAGTGTGATGCAAGAATGGCCACACACGTGGGACCAACACTGTGAGTGACTGCTGAATACTAGTACATGAAGGAGAGATGGAGAGGCAGTGAGAAGGGGAAAAAAATAAAAATAAGAGCTTTTTAAAAAAGAAAAGTATTATCACATATGTTGGGTAATTTTAAGTGAAGGATCAAATTACTACAACTTAAACATTTTAAATAGTTTGAGTCAGCATCATTTTTCACAAAAATAGTTTTTTCTTACTGGTATGAAGCACTAGTTGATTTAAGCATGTATTTTTACTGTGTTGTTTCCTATATTATACTTTGGCCTTTGTTCAAATATTTAGGAAAAAAAGATATTTTTAGTTTTGAATTTATTACTAGGCATGAGTTAAGAGCCAACCCTGTTTTTATTTATTGTGCACAAACTTGTACATCAACCGATATAAGTAGTACATGCTGAATTACAGATGGGGTTAGCAACAGAACTTCACTCTTAATTTTGCATTTGTGCATAAAACAACTTGAGCGACAATCATTCAGGATGTGAAAGGCAAGACGTGTGAAGTGCAGGTGCTGCAAGTTTACCATGTGTATTACAAAAAAATGTTAACATACTAACATGTAACTCCTTTAGTTTGACAATCCTGAATAGACAGGAACTCAGGACTGTCTTCAAACTTAAAGAAGGATTTGTTTTCCTGTTCTAAAAAACTAACGATTACTGCCCTTTGCAATTAAGGATTTATCTTTTAGAAAAAAGGCTTTTAATATTAAGAGTAAATAAGGAAGGAAGGCACTTGCCTTTGAAAAAGGGGCAAAAAAGAGTTCACTGTCATACATAATGACAAACATTTAACATCTTCCCCCTGCTTTCTTCAGTGACATTCCAGTAACTTTATGTGGCAATTTTTTCTACTCTTGTTCTTCTTGGAACAGAAATCAAATTTACCCACTACTCTATCTACCTTCCTCAGTCACCAAATGACTGTCTGTACTATTGATGTGAATTTTCAAGTTTGTAGCTTTCTTTAGAACTGTTCCAATAGTAAAGTTCTACAGGTATGTGCACGTGTTTTAATGTAAATAGTTTGCTCACTTGTTTGGAGTTTGTCAACAGGAGCAGACAAACAAGAAGTTTGTGGACAGAACCACCATGTGAGTGCAGCTAATATGCTTTACAAAAATACCCAACACGACCAGAGGAGGGAGGAAAAAAAAAAGTCACATATAAACAGCATCTATTACCTTTTAATTATTTTCTTGTCTATTACTAATGAAATGAAACTAGAAGCAGTGCCCTAATGTTCCCTTTGAGGAAAAGCAAGAGTAAAATTAAAATACTGATTTAAATCAAGCATCTACTTGGCATGTGATTTGACGTAACTCTGATTATCTCAATCTGAAAATAACTTGATAGTCATACTGAATACTGAAGCAATACTAATTAAAAAGTTACCTGCATTTGCGGACCTGAGGATAAGTCAGCAGGGAAGAAAGAAGGATCATGATACTGTTTGTGGAAGCTGTCAAGTCATCCAACTCCAGGAGTGCGTCCCACAAGGTATTAAGAATAAAGGGCACCTAGACAAATGAGCGGAAAAGGTTATCATCCAAAAAGAGAAGAAAAATATCCAAGTGCTACCTGTAAGTGTTATTTTGTTTGCTCAGACCAAAAGCGAAGTTTTCAATTGGAATCAATGGAAAACAGCTCAGTCACCTTTTGAGACTGAAGGTGGACCAGGCTTTCCACTACTGGTACTAAAGATGCTGCAGCAACAGCTCGCACATCATCATCCAAATCTTGGAGACCTTCAATTATTGCAGGCAACACTTTAGGCAATAATGTGTTGATCATGTCCTGCCAAAAAAGATCAAAAACATCTTTAAACTTAAAAAGCACATAATGCAGCAAATAACTAAAATTCACTTTAAGTGTGTGAATAAACCTGTTTGTTATATAACCAGGAACTACAGGTCCAAGAATATAATCTAAATATTAGAAGGTACCATTCATGAAGTAAAGCCTAGGTTATAAATTTGAACAAACTTTAACTTAGCTCAGTTTTTGTGTAAATAAAGCCTAGTGTTTGCAGAATAATATGATGAACAAACTAAACCTCTTGTAGCACACAGCTCTGTTAACCTCACGTGTGAAAGTATGATCAAAACCAGACAGGCACAGCCTCTATTTATAATCTGTTTTGTGCAAGCAACTGTTAACAAGGTTACAACAGTACAACTATGTTGCTATATACCTGCAGAGTTCTGCAGCCTGGATGATAAAGATGCAGTCACATATCTTAACACACATGAGGCTGCAGCGCAAGCAAGTTTGGTTTTATCGTATCTACCCATTGTTTGGGCACATCGTCAACTTTGAACAGACCTTTCTGTTCCAAAGCTCTCTGCAATTTGTCATGAAGGGTTATTACCTGACGCACTGCCAGAGCGTACTTTATTCCTAAGAGACCACCATGTCTCACTTCCCACTGCTCCTGTGTAAGCAGCTTCAGGAGAACATCAACAGTTTTATGAACTCCAGTCTCATTCATATGTTTCAATACTACTCCCAAAGTCTGAGCACAAGTCTCACGTACTGGTGCTACCACCTAGGATAAAGTAAAGGAGGAAACAGGTATTTCAGTATGAAATTTGACTTGTAAATAAATCGATATGAGTAGAATCAGGTGGGCAAAACTGTTACTTTGCAGTAAGCACCTGCAAGCAGTTACAGCAGGCACATGCAGTAGTACTGTACAAAGCATAGCTGATCTGCTGCAGTTATCATCTGCTAAAGTCTGCTGATCTACCTGTTCACTGGGACCACTTACTTCATCTGAAACAAAGTCTCCAAATCTGTCTAATGCAAACACACAGAGAAGTCTAATAACCAAGTCTTCCAGCCACTCCTGATGCTGCTGAATCATCTGTAAAAGACAAAAATTGAACACCTTGACTGTTATTTATTCATAAATGATTTCTGACATGCTTGTGTTCATTAAATTTATATTAAAAAGGTATCAGAACGAATGTTTAAATTTACAGCACGCAAAGGTAAGGTCACTCAGATAATCTGTACTAAGTAATGTCAGTGTGTCCTAGGCAAATCAATTAATGTGTTTGAAGAATATTTACAAATAAACATGAACTATGAAGCAGTACTTTGCCAATGTGGGAGACGAAGTGAAAGGAACTCAATTTTCAGTCAAGCCTCCTCCAGATTAAAGTAATTAGCCCAAGCTTGTCTTGAAACTCTGGCCTCTGTTAATTAGAGGCCCAATAGCTTTATAACTCTGAACCCCAGAGCAGACGTCCCATAAAAGGAACTACTCCAACATCATCTTTCTCCATCTCCACTGTTTGCCTACTAGATCACCATTTTCCTTGAAAATTACCATTTTAATAAACAAAACTTTCACCATATTATGGATTTCATATATTATATCAGTGAATTCACATATAATATCAAAGAATTGTGGCCGGCATGTAACATGCACAGCAGCCTTTGAAGCTGGAGTACACAGTTTCTTTCCATAAATCGATAAGAAACTGATTAGAGTTATCTTATCATTGCAGTGTGTGTTATTATTACTCCGCAATCTCCACAAGGAAAGAGAGCGCAGCTTCTGCTTTCCCCATACACAAAGTATGCTGAAGTAGTTTGATCTGCATATGATAAATATATCTCATTCTTCAACATGCTAAACCACAAGCTTTCCCTGCTGCTTTTACAGCAGGGAAGTCAGTATGAATCTGAATGAGATTCACTATTAGTAAACAAGTTATCACTGTCAAGAAATTAAAAAAAAAAGTGTTTTCCTTTTAAATACATAGAAACTGTTTAAATACTTTTGCCCATAATAAAGCAAGCAGATTGATAAGCAGCTTACTATTTAAGTGAATAGAATCAGATGGTCTGAGACACTTCATTGAACCTAGAGTTATGTAATCAACTTAAATAGTGAATTTTGTTTCAGCACACCTGTAGCATGACCTGTAGCTAATACTTTCTAGTATGGAAGTTAGTGTTTAATAAATTTACACACAGCCCACATATTAATGGCTGCTTATACAGTAGTATGTTTTTTGCAGACTTTTTAAAAGCAATTTAGCATGTCATCGGTAGATGTAGTGATTTGATCGGGATTATTTTGAGCAGACAGATCTCATGGTTTATATTCCCTCAAAATCACCCACCTCCTGCAAATCTTAAGTATTTTAAGAAGTTAGTTTCCTAAATCTAATTTAAGAAATCTACATGACTGGAAACTCACCTCTTCTAAAGAGCTGTCTCCCATTTTACCACCACTTTTACCATGAGCTTTAAGTATCTCTCTCAGTCCAGTACCTGCACCATGTCGAACCTAGAAAAGTGAAATAAAAAGTCAGTTTTTAAGTATTTAGGAACAGAAGATAAAAAACACACTGTGTAACTGAAAACACCAAGTAGTTCACATCAACACCTCTTTTTTTTTCTCAATAGAGATATATGCAATGCTGTAGAGTTAGGGATACTTCATAGACTTGTGGAGAAGGGTAGTATTTTATTAAATAAAATGTACTTACTAAAAACAAGTTGGTTTTGGACAGGTTAGTAATTATTAAATATTTGTCAGTTTATGGATAGAAGCAATTAAGAATTGCACAGAAGACACTGATATCATATTTGCAGTAATGTAGCCAGCAAAGGCAGTTTTCATTTAGTTTTATTTCATTATGTTATAAAACACTAGTTTTCAGAGAAAGATCAACAAATACAAGTATAGTCACCTTATACGAATCTCAGGAACTACCTAAAAGACTCTGGCAATTAGCTTCTAAATCATTGCCCTTTTTGACTTTGGGGGGAGAGGCACAAGGGGCTGCTCACAAGCCATTTTTAATAAGTTTATAAGCTAAAGGAAAGCAGCACTCTTAAGGAGACTTTATATTTCTTAAACAAAATTTAGAACCCCAGTGAATATTTTGTGGTCTGCAAAACAAATTTCTGAGAATTACTATTCTGCGTAGCTTAAAAGCCTACCTTGCTTGGCTAAATATTAAAAAAAAGAAAGTGAACAAATGATATGGGAAAGCAAATTATAATCACGTGTATGTTCCCACCAAACAAACAATTGAATGCACTAGGAAGAATCTTGGAAGTTACAGAACACCAGTAGAAAGGTGTGCTACAGCATTACCTGTTTCTCATATTTTTGATCCCTAACTGGACACAACTGGCTAATCAAGAAAAGCCAGCACAATAGCTATACAAAAGTTGCAAAAGCAGTTTTGAACTTGGTTTTCATGGAGAGGCCTGTACACAGGTTAGAGTAGAACTTACTCTGTGTTTTTTTATAAAGGGTACTCAATATACATGCTTGTCGCTAGTAGAAAACTATTGTATTTCATTTCGTGATAGTAACACCTAGAGCTGAGTGGTTGGTAGGTCCTCCAAGTATCAGAGTATTTTACATGAAATGCAAACAGCATTTACATGAAATGCAAACAGATATATGCACAACTCAGTGGCTGCTGGTAAAACCTATAACCAAGACAATAAAAAACAGCCAGAGAGCCTAGTCTTAAAATACCAATTGTTCATAATACGCTGATCACCTGTTTATACAGTCCAGGATTGCTTATGAACTAGCTTTCACAAGCCAAAAGAACACTTTGCTTGTTAACTTCTCAACTTCTGAAAACAGAACAGCAGAAAGAAAGACAAACATATAAAGGGAATACCAGTAACAGGATTCATCTCACCTGACTCCAGCTGCCTATAAACTAGGCAAGCAGTCTGAACTAGTCACTCAGGCTGCCTATAGACATGGCAAGAAGATGCCAGAGGGCCATTTATAAGCATGTATTTTGAGGTAGTCTAACCTGTTTTTCCATCTAGAACATATAAGAATGATTCTGTATTGATCTACTTCCTTAATTCAGATGTGTGTGCCCCATATCAAATGTACTAAGAAGGCTATAAGAATGTCTGCATTCCAGAAGACAAGTGGACTTTGACTTCAACTGCAAACAGCCTGCTTTCAAATAGGATGAGGCTTATTAATTTAGATGCAGTGATGTGCCACATGAATGTAATTATCCTTCTTCTGGGCCCAAAATAATCATACTGGCTGCATATGACCTATCTCTGTGTTTCCAAGTTTGAGGTCAGTACGGGCAGAGCCAACTTGCTATCACTGAACCTGGGATACAGATAATACCCAAGTACGTTACAGTGGCTGCTAACATTTAATCTTTCAAAAGATTTATTTTCTTATTACAAAATTGAGGTTAGTTGACAATAGTTATTCCCATCTCCTGCTCAAGGAAGAAACTCCATTGTCAGCTACTTAATATTTTTGCTTAGAATTGATAGGAAAATTTGTGGAAAATAGTGTATGGATTAAATAAAAACATGAGCAGAACAGTTTTGAATCTTGAAAATAAGTTGTCTAGGCAACCAAATATGTAGTTTTTGTGGTTGGTATTTAATAACATTCTTAAAAAAAACCTTAAAAGTTCCTTTTTAAAAATGAAGAGAACAAAATGATCTGTAGTCTACCCACTGTTAACAGAGTGATTTTTCCCCCTTCTCTAGCTGAACATTAGACAAACATGCCACTGTTGTCAGCAACACTTGCCACAGTATTCCACAAATTGTTGATAAATCCAAGCCTGTTTTAATTACTTAACCTTATTTTGCTCAAATTTCAATACTTCCAAAATTCTCACATCATTTCCCCTTTAAATAAGTCTTAAACAAACAAACAAAAACCATGAAGTCTATAAAACAGATCGGTCTCGACTATGTAATCTATATTTATGATTGATGTAATTTTTGATATCTAGCAAAATGCTCAAGTCCTAAGCATACAATTCCTGTGCTTCTGTTCAAATCTACTTTTTTTCAAACTTCTAGTTACACCTTAGATATTGCATGTGTCTTACCTCCCAGGAAGGGTTAAAGAGATCATTGCACACCTCTTCACAAAAACTTTCAAGAGGCCATTCATTTGCCTAAATTCATAACAAACAGTTAAGTATGAGATTAACAGAGAAAGGGATCAGGTGAACATTTCTTAGGCTGTATGCTACTTAGATACACAAAGATAACAAAGACCTCCAAAGCTTAACCAAATAAAGTAACTTCTTCCACTCTTCAGAAACTTTGCTGATTGGCACTGCTATTTTAAAAGGCTTCCGAAGCTTAGCTGTTAGTAGTATAACCTCTTTCCTAGGGTAATTAAGTTTGATGTTCTGGAATTCAGTCTCCTTTTCAAACCACACTAAGGCAGAAAATTAAACAAGGTTTCATATCCTCTTTCGTGACTCTTTAAATTTATGAACTTTGCCTTTAAAAAGCGTAATAGGCAAATTCCAATTTGAAATTACACTAGATAATCTAATTGGGTGAATTAATCAAATAGTAAGAACTATCCTTTTCAAGACACATTCCACACTTCTGAAAACCAGAAGGAGCATATCCACTATCTCCAAATATCTTGTAAGGAAGTTGACAAGGCTGTGGAAAAAAAATTACGATACTAACATTAGGAAGTTCACACCATCGTAAGGACAAAGCATTTAAAAGGCTAGCAACCAGCAGCTACTCAGCTTGCAGTTGTCATTAATCTTTCATAGATGCATTTTCCAACCACTGTTTTGCAAATAAGAATTTAGTTACTAAGCTATGTTTGGAAAACCTTATTTTGAGTTTAATCAAGATAAAAGTCTCTTCAAAATAAACTTCTATGCACTATTTGTATTCTGGTGTAGCATTTCCAACAATTTTTCAGCTGATCGAAGCAAATGCAAATTTCTTCTAAGATTAAGGTATTGTTTAAATCTTAAACTACTAAAGATAGAACTTAATTCTAAATTAAGCCTAATTAAAGCAAGGCAAAGATTAAATAAAGTATACATGAACATTTAGATCAAATTATTTATGGCTCAGTGTAATCTTGTTATCTAAGTGTTTAGCGCAGTTTTACAGTTTAATACCCAGGTCTGACACTCATAATCTACCTACTTTGGGTCACAAACTGTTACCAATAGATTAAATGTGTTTTCCCCCCAGTGCTATACATGGTTGGAAGCCCATTTGCTTCAGTACATATTAAGGTCAGTTGGCAATGACATTTTTACTCTCTCTCATAATGTTAAAATGACTAAAGATTTTGGAAGCATAAGGAAGTTTTATTTTACATTACTCTGCTAAACAACTGAATGATCATTTTTTTGCTAACAGCAGAACAGCGCATCATACCTCTTCTGGAGCATTTTCTACCAATGTTTTCGAGTCTGTCGCAGGTTGACTAATGACAACATTTGCAACTTTTCTTCTCTTTTCTTCTGGTTCCCCATCAGTGCTATCGTTGCTGAGAAGGAACAAATAGAAGTTTGTGAACTGAAAGTATGCTTTAGGGGAAGTACTTACTTCTACAACTGAAGTCTCAGCTACAATAAAGTGTGGCAAGAATGCAAAACAAAGAAGTTTAACACCTTCTGAAACATGCGTAAGAAGTACAAAGTTGCAGGTAATAAAATTCAGCGAGGAGGCAAATTGACAACTTTTTTCAGCCTTTTCCAACAAATAAAGTAATTCTTAAATAAAACCAAGGAAAAATATTTTTGTTTACTGCTCATTATAAATATAGCAGGTACAATAACACGTCACTAAACTACACTGACAAGGAACACACCATACATAGGAAAGTTATATCTAATATTTTTAATTATTATCTTTGTAATTCACCCATTTTCATGCATTGTTCTCCACACATATTTACTAACAGGGACAAAACAGTAATTAACTGTAGCATTGCATTATTTCAAGATTCCTCTAAAGCCAGGTTCTTAATAAAGCCTACTGGGAATGAGTACAGCACTCATGTTTTACCATCAGCACAATTACCAAGTAAAAGATTAAGAGGCAAAGACTTGTAGGAAGTTTTTCAAAAGATAAATCAAATTACAATTCAAGCTTAACTGAAAAAAGAGCAAAACAATTCACTGCTATACCTCTTCTCATTAGCTTCCACTGCATCTCTGGATCTTTGCTTTGCAAACAGCTTAGCCATTCTTTTGGCTTTGTTCTTTTGTCTACTGCTCATACCAGCTCGAAATTCTGAGTCAATTAACTCAGCAGCCTGAAGAGTCTGAAAGAGAAGTCATTCATTGTCAGCAATTCTTACAACAAAGGTCCTGAAAAATCCCCAAACCCACATTGTGCTCTACTTCCCCAACTCTCCATTATTTGAAACTCAGAGCAGCAGTTTGACATCAAATAATACTAATGTGGAACTATGACGCTCAAGAGTTCAGGAAGCCAAAGCATACCATATTAGACGTTGATCATCATATTTAAAATATAAAAACTGTAACTGCAGAAGCAGAAATAAAGCAAACCCACTGTATTATTCCTTGCAGTCAAACAGCCCGAGGTTTTACCTACAGGTTGTTTGTTTACTAGTGAAACTGAAGAAGGAGAATAGTCCAGGTCTTCATCGTTGAACAGGTCTTCAGTATTCATCCCAATTGCAGCACCCATATCTAAGCCAAGTTTCTTCTGTAACAGTTTCCTCTGCCGTGCTATCCGCTCTTTAGGATCGATTTCACCTTTAAAAAGTTTTTTAAAAAGGTCGACATGTCAGATTTCCAACCAGATCTATTAGTGAAGTCTTGCACAATGAAATAACATAACAAAACCAGAAGTCACAGAATTAAATTGTATTTAGATAATACATAAAATCTTTCAAACCCAATCATACTGATTCCTAGGAAGACCTTTTTGTTGTGAAAACTACAGAATTACTTAAAGTATATTTTTAAACAGAAAATAGCTCCCATGAAAATCAATAAATTACACTTAATCCGCGGAAGGAAAAAAACACCTTTCCCAAATTTTTAGGAAAGTGCACTTTGAAAGGAGAGAATTAACACTAAAATTAATCCAGCAACCAATTCAAGAACTAGCACGTTGTTAATCACCACATGCATCCCTGTGGGATCTGTTAATTTCAGCAGTTTAAGGTTGTTTTTGATTTTCTGTTTGTTTTTCTTTGAAAACTTTTTCTCCAAACGTTTGTCTTCTGTTGGGAAACAGAGACCTAAGAAATAACCACCACCAATAAAACCCCTCAAATGATATTCAATCCAATATTCTGTTTAAGTTAGGTTGAATCTGAACCTGTTTTCTACAAAAACATTCTCCCTTGCCAGATGCGCAGGACCAAGGTGTCTCCTCTCCTTCTGCCCAATTCCCCAGCTGTAATGCAGACTGAAGCGTAAGTATGATTTTCCTAAGGTGCTGGAGTCTGTTAAAAATCTAATCCTCAAGGTTCACGTGCCAAACGAGGCTCACTTAGAAACTTAATAGAAACTACCTCAAGAATGTTGTGTAAACAAATACTTGAATTACTGAACACTTAGATTTTGGGAGTATTCACATTTACATTAAAAAAATAGAAGAATTCAGTGCCTGAGTAGAATAAACCTGCCAAGCAGGTTTGCTACGTATAAACCAAAAGTTGTTTCTGAACAGGTAGGGTTTCATCAGAAGAGGTGAAATCTGTAGAACCTCTTATTAACCTAGCGTAAAGGATGGCAAGCAATAAAATACTAGTGAAGCTTAACAGGCAGAATACGCCTTAAGCATCAGGAGCCATGGGTTCTGCTCCTTCCTGAGCTAGTGATCTTTTCTGTAGGCTGCACAGGCAATAAGTGAATCGGGGCTATGCAGCCAGAGCAGATTCTTATCTATAGCACCATTTCACTTGGTGCAGAAACTGGAAGGTGGACTGGAAGCAGAACAGAGAAGTACAGTAACAACAACAAAATATATATCTATATCTTATAGATAAAAATAATTCTATGCCACTCTGCAGATGTAAACCAACTCTCGGCTGAAAAGCTGCAGAAAGATGTCAGACAAGTCACTTGAAACAAAAGGTATCACATGGTGCTAAATGCATATTCTGCATTTCTTACAGGAGACCAAAGTTACAAGTGTGCTGATAAGAGCAACAACACGATCTCCAACAGAAACCATAAGCTAATTGATACTAGGTAAATTTCACTTGATATCCCATGCTCATTACAGAAAAAGATTATTCTGCCTCTTTTCCACTAGGAGACTAAACTGATGTCTGTAAAAGCATTCAAATGCCACAACAATATGCACTATAGGAAGGCCTGGATTATGCTATGAACGCAGCCAGTGGCCACTGGTTGGAAGAAAACAAAGGAGTAACTATTTCCTTCTTTACAACAACTGAAGAGAAGTCCTATAAGGAGTTGGAAATTAACAGCTATGAAGTATCTTTACATGCATTGAAAGTTTTAAATATTTGACCTTCTGACCTTGACTGTTTTATCACAGTATTTTTTATGCACTCTGTGTTTGAAACCTTCATGCTTTTCAATAAGCCACATCCTACTAGCTATACTGGGGACATTGTTTTAATGAAGAACAAGTGGTCATAGCTCCTGAACCTCAGAAAAAAAAAATTCTTCAGAAATTCTTCAAAAGCCTTTAATAGCACTTTTCCTGCTCCCCTCCTTCAGGTATCCACTCTCCTCTCCCCCCTACATGCACACTAACTCTGATAAGAGAAAACACAAACAACACACACACCCTACAAAACCCCTCTAATTCAAGAAAGGTAATACAAACCAGTTATGTTGGGGCATAGTTTCTTCCTTTTACTTCCCTAGCATTCTGAGGAACCACTAATGACTAGACTTACAATACAGCCACCACAAACTTTTTCAAACCAGTATGTTCTCTAGTTTGCAAGTAAAATATAAAGATATACCTGATTTATCATCCTGAACTTCAAATTCTGCACCGGCAGATCCAAGAAGAGATGCACCATGTTTTAACAACCGACATATATCAAATCTATCAAAACGCAACCGATCTGTTGAAGGTGAATCTTCCATAGGACTTTCTGATCCTGGTTCTAGACAAACATTGAAAATAATATTAAGGAAAATGTGATGAAAATTTTGTTCAAAGTTTTGTCAGAAGGTAACAGTGATGGAGAAGAAATAATTTCAGTCCCCCAGAGAATCATCCGACATACAGCATTTTGAGTCACAAAATGTAAAGACTCCATTTCATAAAGAAAAATCTATTAATATTTTTCCCTTGATAAATTTAGCTTTTAAAAACCTCAGACACCGATGTACCACTGGGTCTTCCCTGCACACAGATGGCCACCTCGCAGTTTGAGCGGCACACGGTTCACAAATAGGTCAAACGTAAGTATCACGCCAACACTGCACCATATGACCAACAGCCAGGCATCCCTCATCCGGGAGCTGGAGAGCCGTCCTGCTGCAAGTACCGTGCAGTTCAATCCTAATACAGAAGAGAGCTGTTCCTCACAAGGTGTCTTATCATTTCTTGGTCATGAATTCACTTCCAAAGTATTCTCTCCCCTCAACGCTTGAAGATTAGTGTATCTTGTGGCTCCTAGTCATACATAGCTCAGTGTCCAAAAAAATTGCCCATGCCTACATAACCCACTATGCTCACATCCTGAATTACAACCAGGACTGTAAATACCGTTGTTACCTACAAGAAATACAGCATTTAATTTAGTGGTTCACCCCACACTTATTTATGACAGTTTGTTCATTTACAGTAGAATGAGTGTAATTGCATACAGAACACTGTACAAAATGAGTAATACCTAAATTTCTTCAGACCCGAAGAAGTTAACGTTTCACTATACATATACATGGTAGAGCCTATAAATAAAGCTATTAAGTACACAGATAAATATGATTTATTGGGAAAGAGTCAGCATAGCTCCTGAAAAAAGCCCTCTCATCAACATCCTTAAAGAGTTTCAACAAGCAGACAGAGGGGATCTACTGGACATAAAATCTATTCAAAAGCTTTTGGCAAGGTTTCACACTAAAAATTGAAGGAACTAGGTTACTACAGAGTTGGGAAAAACATCCTTCTGCAGACTGAAAGCTGGTTAAAGACAGATGGAGAAAACAGAAAACCACGGAGTCCTTCAGGGATCAGTGTTGGAACCAATTCTATTTCTCTTTAGCAATGGGAGGGACATTTCACTATGTGCTCTTCTCCCAGCATGTGCATGACACTAAGCTCTTTTGGGTAACCAAATGTCACAGGAGCAGTCCAAGAAGGACTCTCAGACAGTGATGGGCAACAAGATGGCATATAAGGTGCAACATTAAGAACCTAAGCCATGACTACACAACACTGCATTCAGAACTGGCAGTTAACAGTCAGTAAAGATTTTGGAGGCGCTTCAGTTAGTTTTCTGTATTCACCAGCTTATTGGGCAGTGACAGAACAGCCAGCTAAGTACTGGGTATCATCAGGAAGGACACTGAAAACATGACAAAGCACAACATTTTGCTATTACATACAAATATCAGTATTCTAGGGATGCAAGTATACTATGTGCGATTTTGTGCATCTCAAGGAGGAAACAAGAATGAGAAAAAGCACTGAGAAGGACAAATAAAGCTATCCAAAAGACACAGCAGCTATCTTGTGAGGAGAGACTGAAGAGGCTGCAACTCTTCAAGCTGAAGAGGAGAAAGTTGCTGGAGGGGTGCAAATATGATGAAGGTTTACAAAAATCATAAAGGCAGTGGATAAGGCAGATGCAGAACTTGCTTAGCAAATTCTACAGTAATGGAACAAGGAGGCACTGATTGAAACTAGTATGAGATCACCTCAAAACAGATACGAGCTTTGTTGATTTTAACCACTTACTGAATTTCTGGAACCTAAGTCACAGAAGGTTGTGAAGGTAGACAGTATCAGCAGGTTCAAAATAGGTTTAGACAAAATCATGGACAGTAAGTCCATAGGTAGACAATAAAAGCCACTGTAACATCCCTAATACAACAACTGCAGAAGCGAAGTGAGCACAAACAGAATAGACTGCAGCGCGCCGCCATTTCACCTCTCTCAGAAAGGTGCTTTGAGCAAGAGAACAGGAAAGAAGAATGTCTGCAAAATATTATGACAAACTTGCCTGGTTAGAAGTTTTGCTGTTTCACTAGTTATTATTCCTCTTAATTAAAAAGAGTAAAGCATTTTGAGGGTACAGAGCTGAAGCATGGGAATCTTAAAAGAAGCAAAGGTCAGGCACAGCGTTGTAAGTGAATATAAACATCAAGCCAAAGAGATTTACTACAGTCTATGCATATAAAAAAAAGCGCAGGCTCATTTTAAACAGAATGGCACAGCTGCCCTGAGAAGTCTCATATCACAGTCAGTTTGCATCAGATATACAATGAACTCTACATAATTCATTTAAGAAGCACCTTGTTTTGATCTTGGAGTTGGATTCCACTCAGGTACATTTTTCACTATTGCTTCAACTGCCTGGCCAGCTGCAATACGGGTATCCCAATTCGTACTTCTTAAATACACTAACACCTTTAAAGAAAGATTAACAAATAAATCAAGATTTGTTTAAAATGTACTTTTAGAACACCCTTCAGTTGTTATGCTCTACAGAACACACTTTTACTGATATGGATCAAGACAAGATTCAAAACAACAAAAACAAAGGACAATAAAAATCAAAGATAGGTGAGTAACCTCCTCTGTATCATTCACACTGCTCAGCAGAACCCTTGCCATAGCAAGGGTTACATTAAGAACTTGTAAGTTATATTTAGTTCCACCAGCCAATCTCACCCTTGCTTCATAAAATGTAGACTATTTCCTCCAGGTACCAAACAAGGCTTGAAACTTTTTTAGCTTTTGAAAAGGCAGTGTTCAAAAAATAACAATAGAGCATAAAACTTTATCCAAGAAGAGGGCCAACATAGGTCACTTGCAGCAACATTCGCTCCTCTAAACTAATTTACCACTATGCCTCAACTCTGGAAAAACTATTTATATCACCGAAACGGGTTTGACATTCATGATTCTTTGGCCATTCTGTTGATACCATCAATTGTGGTGAGAGCACCTGTTCAATAAGAGTAGAATTGAGTTCACTCAGCCATCTCCAGCTGTCAGATACAAAACTATTGTTGGTGTTTTTACTGGACTTGGCCAGATTGAAGTCTCGCACTAATGGAAACTTGTTGCCATTTTCCAGCCTTTTTAAAAACATGCAGCTTCCTATATTTTTAATCCTGTATCACACAAGCAACAATCTTTATAGGCAGGAGCAGAAATTTTAAAAGGTAGTAGAGATTCTCTTTATAGCAGAAAATCTGAACGTACAGAAAACATTGAATACCAGTATTGAACGCAAAGTGAAACCTGACCTATGTAGCCATCTCAGAAGCTAACAAAAGAGCATGCTTAAAAGCACCAGTCTCCTGATTTTCTTCAGTCTCCTATTTTCAGAGAGCTCCACAAGAATACGACGTTATTTGCTGCTTCTACCCACAGAAACCACACCCCAGAAAACTTGTTCTGTTCTCACCATTAAAGTGCTGGTAGCAAGCTCAAAAAAAACCCAAGATGCTTACTTTAGATAAGAGATTGTTCAGTTCATGAGGATGCAGCTTCACTACTTCCCCAAGTTGCTGTGCAGCTGCTTTTCTTGTTACTGGTGTTGTACCGGTGTCCAGTAAAATAAAGAGACGATCAAGCCTAAATGATTGACAAAAAACAAAAAAGTTACACTATTCATAGTTCAGCTGGCCACTGCTATTTATATTCCCCCAGATTTTCCAGTTTATCTAATGCAAATAGAAGAAATGTTTGCCTGCAGACTGTCAACTGACAGGCTGACAAACGTACTTTTTCCTAATAGTAAGTGTACTTGTTCTAAAAGCACATGCAATCTGGTAAGCAAAAAAATTAATTTTAGTTCTAAAAATTCTGCAAGTTACAAGAAAATGAAATAGGTTCCTTCTTTCATCTGAGACAGAACATTTACAATCTTGAAAAACAAGTATTGTTAGGTTGTAAATGATCTTCAACAAATTCTATCAGATAAAGAAAGTGAAGGGCTCCATTGTTCATATAGTGAATTATCATTTATTTTGAAGACCTATGATCTATAGTGTCAAACTCTGCTTTTCCAGGATACCAGAAATTTTTACTTTTCACTTATTTTCCCCTAACTACCTGGAATACACAAGACCAAACAAACCTGTTGCTGTATGTACAGCTTCAAAATATTCTGATACCTCTGGCCCTCCCATGAAATACAGGAATTTAACCAGCAGATCTGTTTTCAGTAACTCTGTATTAGTGAAAAAGACTCCAAACATCTATTTTCACAACAGTTATTATTTCTTGTTTAGAGTTATACAATAAGAAAGTCACCACAAAAATAAAAAAGGCATTTGAAAATATTGTTAGTCTATCTAGATAATCAAATCAATGAAGAAAGTGACAAGCATTCGTTATTCCCTCCGCTGTAAGTGGGAAAGTCAGAATTCTCTTCACAAGGTGCCTAGCTCATCCATGAGATATTGGGCAGTATGAGATCACTGCTGAATATAAGTCCAGAAACTGTGTGGTGCAATCAGAATTGTCCTATCTAGCGTTAAAGCTAATCATAAAAATAATGTTCCAAAAATCACAACAATACAAAGCTGGAATTTACACAGCAGTGAAGCTCACCTAGACCAGCCTAACAAAAGAAGGGTACAGGCAACCTGACAACTCCCCTCCCTTGAACACATACCTTAGGTTTCCGCAAAGACAGGAGAAGGATGAATATTATGCATGCTAGCCTGTTGCTGCTAATTACATTTCACCAAAACTGCCTGTAACATTATTTCCAATAATTAAAAAACCTTCTGTAACATCACTGCATATTGTGTTTTCTTTCACACACTTAAATTGCACTTATGCCTGAGAATACCTTATAATTTGACGCAACAGAACAGCTGTGCTACAGAACCAAGGCAGAAACGTCACAGAAATGCAACAGTTCCAAACCAGAGATACTAGATTAGATACCCATTAAATAAAAAGTATTTTCTAACTGAAAGTATTTCACATCATTTTAGGCACACTTCTGGTATTTGCCAGCTTTGACATAATTCTCTTCCTGCTACTATAATAAGCGAGCCCATTTCAATTTCTGTAGATAAAACTGAAGTTTCAATTGCAATGATTTACTAGTTAGCAAATTGGTTTAATGTTACATAAAATAAAAATCCAAACATTTCTAAACTAGCAGTTTTGTGTGATTAGACAGTCAAAGAGGAAAACAAAAGCTTTAGAGATCCAAGTCTTCCAAATCACTGGTAGTTCACTAGTCAGGAATAACAACATATCCTTAGGAATTTAGCTATTTACCAGTATTTTTTCTTTAATACATTCGACAGTAATAACACAACCCGATTTACAGCACTCAGGATAATTCACTGCAAAATATACTACCTTGCAGAGGAACTGCAGCTTGCTCTAGCTTGCTTGCACTCTCTTAAACTCACCCGTTTCGGTCTTCACCTCTCCATGAAACTTCAGCGTTCCATACCCAAAAGTTTGCCAGTTAGTGCCACCCACGCCTTTTAACTATCACAGTATCTTTTTTCATCTCCAGCTTCAAGCAGAATGTGCAACTTAGACCACTTCCTCAGCTAGAACTCTTCATGTGACAAAACAGGAGGAAACCACTATGACAGCCTACCCTCAGAAAGACTCAAGTTTAATTCCAATCTTAGTTACAAAATTAGACATTCACTCCTAAACCCCACAACTTTTTGTGGCTCTATTACCTACAAAACACAGATTTTTATTTTATTTTTTTAACTGCAGCAGGCTCGGTTTGTAATCTGCGATTTTAAAATGTAATATGCTTAATTTACACACAAATACAAAATAAAATATTTCTACTGCCTCACATCACTACGGGAAGATTTCAGCTTTCAACCCCAGCAAAAACAATGGAAATAGGATCGGCAAACACAGCTAACAATGTCTGACTAACAGTACTCCTGGTCATGCTGCTCATTCTTCCTTTCCCTCCCCCAGGTTTCCCTGACATACAATTCCCAAACAGTTAATATTTCAGGGGTATTATGATTCTTAAATTAAGTTTTGGTGTTGCTGCAGCACAGTGCAGCATAGCCTGTGCTCTCCTGCTCTAGCCAGAGGGGTAGTATTGAGAAAGCTGCCACTGATCAGCAGCTCTAATTTTTTAAAATTAAATTTTCCATTCTTTGTTTCATTAAGAATGAAAAAAAGAAAAACCTAAAAATTCTAAATGAATTAATTCCAAGGACCTGCAGTGGCAAAAAAATTCTTTAGTTCTGACAAGCTTTTCATTCTCAGAACGAACTAAGAGTCTCTACACTAGTTTTTAAAGTAAAAAAGAACTAAAAGAGTTTTCTAATGAAATATAGTTCTGCCTCTCATGCTAGACAGCGCTGTAAGTGTAGCACAGCATGGCTTACACCATTTACAAACGTAATCCAGAAGTCAGAATCAATACGGTAGAGTGAAATGCTCTACAATGCAGATGAAACTTTTAATTTAAGAGAGTTCAACACAAGCTGTATGAAAGTTGTTCTAAGAATACGGAAGTCGCAAGCAGACAACTACATCTCATCAACAGGACAGCAATCATATGTGAACTCATCTATATGAGCTCATTACAAAGCACTATTTTTTTCAAGGATGTAAATACCTTTTTCCTCTCACTTGAGATATTTGAGATTTTCTAATCAGTGCTTAAGTATCAGCAAGACAACTCGGAATAGCAATTCAAAGTTATTATGAACAGTATTACATTCAAATTAAGTATTTTTTTCATCTAAGAAATACCACATGAGCTTTTACACTGACACAGAGTTCATTATAAATGTTTCTGACACAAAGACATCGATTCAGGTGCTTATGAACAGGCATCTCAGTAGTATATGAGACACTTCAGAATGAGTAAAGCACATGGGGCTGACAGACTTGACTCAGGATGTAGGAGACCCTTGTCATTCTCAAGTGGCAAGGATACGTTACACCATCTAAACTGGCACCAGACACCTAGATTAGGAAAGTGAATCCTCCCCAAACAAATACTCCAAGTCATCAAAACCAGAACATTTCATTATAGCACAGTAGCTTTGATAAGACTAAAGGTTGAATTCTTACTTTCAGGATAGAACAGCCCGAGATACTCAAGAATTATCAGTAGGACTGTGATCAACAGGAACAGCCATCCCAAATCTTCCACCTCTTGACTGCTACCACTCAAACAGCTTATCGAACTATCCTAAAAAAATCAGTTCTTAGAGGAAGACTGTAGGCAAGAAAAACTAACAGTAAGCAATCCAATTTGCATTGCCGTTCACCAGAATAGCAAGGTTGGCTGGGATTAGAGAGATTTCCCCTTTATCAACACCGTCATGCAGAATGATTCTGCATACAGGCTTAGTTCAGTTAACTAAAGGGGGTTTAGTGAATACAAATACACAGAAACTTTATTACTGACCCCCAATCACTAAACATAACAAGTGTTTTGCTCTTCCATTGTATTATTGCAGCAAAGACTACAAAAAAATGACAATGGACAAACACAAGAACAAGTACTTTGAAAAGAAGCACCACAACTAACCCAGAGGCACTCTCCAGGTAGCACGGTCATTCCATGTTCTAGTCACTGCTTTCTGATCAGTTTTGCATATTCTGCATTAAACTAAGTTGCACATAACTGTACCCAGGCACAGTAGGCAAATGTTGCAAACCAATGACCTGTGCTATTCTCCACGTTAATTTTCAGTTCTTTGCTGCATGAAGGTATGTCTCCAAATATAGGGGTGCTCCCCACTTGAAGGTACACTTAGCCTAATATTTAAAGTGAACCTGATGGCACTACTCTGGAAATTGGACAATAGGGATTGGAAAGCCCATCAGCTACAGAGGTATTAGAAAGCTAACGGTGGGATAGTTAATGACCAGGTCAAGATATAAATATTATCAACATTATCTCAAAAACATTTCCAAAAGAAGGCTTGCACAGCTAAATTGTATAAGGATCCTGATCATCACCCCAGTGTAAGCATTCTGACTAGACAGGGTCCTCACAGTACTTCAGATGGGGAAACTTCAAATTTGTTGACCTCAAATGAGCTTAGGCTTGAAACAGACAGCAAACTGATCACTGCTGCCAATGAAGCGATCAGTTTGGACTCTACATCTATGTCTGTGCCAGTACAATTAATATGCCAGGGCACAGTCACTGACAGTAAAAGCCACTGGTACAGAACAGCTCACACCTATCCTAGCAATCCTCCAACCCATTACAGTTGTGTGACTGTACAAAAACCCTCATGGGGTGGTCCCTGGAATGCTCTAACTCGGAGCTCTTCACAAGACTGCTAGTTGGCACCCATCAGAAAGAAAGGGAACACTCTTACAAGTTTACAGTATAAATCACGTTTCAGGACCCAGAAACTTCCCAGGCATTACTGCTTAGCATAGAAACATAGAAAACTTCACTGAACTAAAATTTAGACTTGACAGGGGTTGATGCTCACTGTGAAGTTCAACCTAAGTTCTAATGTAGACGCCTTGGTTTTTCTTGTTAACCTAATAAACCTTTGTTCAGGTGTTTTTTCATCATTTGGTCCCAGCTTGGTCAGCTTCACAGCTCAAAAAACTCAAACCCCTGTTAAAGTACGTAGAAACTGTTAAATAATGAAGTAAACAACTTTCCAATATACAGTCATCAAGCAAGAGAAAATAATCATCGAACAGATTTCAGAACAAAAATTGGGAGGATATACATGAAGAATGGATTGAAGGTGGGAGACTGTGGAGTAAATAGTTCGGAAGGTGAGGCTGTGGACAACAGAAATTCTCATTTCCTACAGAGCTGTGAAAGGGACACCTGGAATGAAATGAGTGCTCCATCATCACACTGGTCACAGTATTATATACTGTATACAGAGGCCAACCAAATGCTAAAATTAGTACAATTCCTTATGGAATGTGTATTTCATATATTATGATCTGCAGTGTTAGGTTATCCAAGCTTTATTTGTTAACTATTACATATGTATCTATCCAAACCCAGTGCATATGACCACTTACATTACAAAAACAGTCAGAAAATAGCACTGGAAATTAGACAGCTGTATAAGGATACACTAATACAATACAGGAAGTGCATCACCAAGTGATATAGAGAATGCCTTGGCGAGAATTCCAGTTTTAGCTGCTGGAACGGGTTAGAATTCTTATCAGAGTGCAATCCTTGGTTTCAACATTCACGTCAGTCTGTTAGGTGCCTGAGAAATTTTACAGCTCTATCTCATTTGGGCAGTAGTGCACATGCTACGTCGGCTCACGCCCTCCCCATGACCGCACGGACACTCCCTCCCACACACAGCAGGAGGGACGGCAGTTCTGCTGTGCTGGTCTTTGAGTTGGCTTCCATTAATGGGAGAAAAGGTACGCTATTCACCCCCCGCCCCCAGTTTTGAGCCAGAATTCCGGTAATTGCACTGGTTAGAGTATCCCCCTGATGATTAGCAGGGGAGTAGGTATGATGCAGATTACAAGAACCTGTGAAAGAAAAATGGACAGTTATATTCCCTTAAGTAGCAGTGAAAACATGCTCCTTGTTCACGTTAACTCTTGGTTTTCATTCATGAAGTAATGGCTTCCAAATGATCTAGAAGGTAAGTTCTTTCTGTAGAAAAAGTTTGTGGTAAGCCCAAAAGAATATTTCTAAAAGGTGTGTAGGGCCCATAACAAGAGTTCTGGATAATTTTGGTATCTTGTAAGAACTTCAGCCTCCTAATGATGCAGTATTAAAATTTTAGATAAGTAATGACACCACCCAGTGCAGCCATCTGTTATTGGGCAGACACTGCCCTACACTCCAAAAGCCAAGAGCAACACGAGGCCTACTTATTTTCCAGTGGCTTTACTACCACAGCCTTCTGACATGTTTTTTTTCTTTTAAACTGAAAATTGGGTTTCCAGTCTACACACTTCCAGTTCTACACAAATCCAAGCAAATGAAGACACTGAAAACTCTAGAAACTAGTATTAAAATCATATGGACCAAATGCAGAATGGCTTGCAACAGCAGCAAGCTGTTATGATCCCCCATACTTGCTTAGGAAGTGTCTTGAAACCACCCTGAAGGGACTGTCTTTAAGAAGGTATTTCAGGGTAAACTGAAGGATATACCTATTAAAATCAAATTGTTTACCCTTAAAGTATCTTACCAGCTTCATGAATTTTATCAATGTATTTTAAAAACTGTTTGTTTCCCTTCACACAGTCAAGGCCGTCAAAAACATGAGAAAGCCACTAGCAGCCTTGGTGTTGGAATGCTGATACATGAGCTGCATTTAAACTCATGGCAGAAATTGAAAAGAGTTTTATATTGGATATTCAAAGGTATCATCAACAATTTATCTACTGAAACTCAACCACCGAGTAATCTATGATTGTTGCTCTTCTCCATAAACTGGCAGTATTAGTTTTTCACCTGAAGTATCTCAAAAGATCATTAGCGAGGCATTGTGTTTATTCATGTAACTTTGTAGGAATGAAGCTGAAGCAAAACTTTTCAGTTCCTTTTTTTCCTTCTCAGTTTCACTGTCAAGAATTTTAATTATTTTTTTTATTAGTTATGCAAATACTATACTACTTCATATATACTTTAAGACCAGAAACAGGAGAGAATGCCTATGCAAATTAGCTTGCACGTTCACAGGAGGAATGTCAACCTTCCCACCAACCTATATGTACTTCTGGGGAGGAAGGTGTTTGTTCGTTAGTCTATTCAACGTAAAACTACCAAAGAGATGAGCATATATAAAAAATTTTTCCACAACATCTTTCGGTATGAGGTGTCAACTGTTCTGGTTTTAGGTGTGTCTTCTAGTGCCTCATCACAGAATTGTTACAAAGGAGTAGATCTTCTGTCCATGTAACAGCAGAATCGGACAAAACAAGCATTGATATATAATGCAGATTAAAATGCCAGAATCCATTTTGTCAATGGATTACAAGTAAGTGATGCTTTAATTACAACTATTTTTAAGATGAACATATTAATAGCAGAACTGCAAATTCTCTATCTAGCTTTGAGATATCTCAAAGCATTCCCTATATTTGTTTAGATCACCCTGACCAGACTGGAGTTTTAAGAAAGGCTTACAATTCACTAAGCAGCAAAAATTGAACTTTACTGGGTGAAAACACACTTGATAATTTGTTTTGAGAATGTGGAAACACCCCCCCCACACCCCAAAAACTTTTTTTTTTTAAATAAGGTTCCAATACAGAATTAACCCTACTGAAGATTTTAATATCAATGGTTGGTATACACTCAGTAAAGACTATAGTCCTTGAAGAAAGATTAATTTGAATCAACTTCTCCCCCACTCCCTACAGTTGTATAGTTAGAATCATTCAATGAATGATGATGTTGGTCCTTTAAATGTATAAAAAGGTACCTATCTAGAGGAAAAATTCCTATCTCTACAATTAAATGGAACTGGTAGAGAAACAGGAACAACCACACCTTCTACAGTAACATAGTTATGTGGTATGCTACAAATAATTGTTTTGAACGCTTGTAAGTCTGAAAGGAATGGATCTTCAAAATTCAATGTTCTGAAATAAAAGGTGAAGACAACATTTCCTGAATTTACAAAAGCAACATTGACACTATAATATCAGTGGTCAAGCATCTGAAATGTTTGTTTGTCAAAAGCTATGTAACTTCAAAGTGATAAGGACAAGTTTTGCTCTATTAAAAAACATGTCTGAGGTCAAATTTATACACTATCACACCTGAAAATTATAGAGAAATTTAGGAGTTCTCCAGGAATAGCAAAGGCATTACAGCATTCCAAAATGTACAATTCTTTTACGTGATTTATATGTGGAATTGAAACAATTCTATACCAACTCACAAGTATCGCAGCACTTTTATTAAAACTCAATTCCTTATGTTCAACTTGTGTCACAATTTGATCTTAAAACTATACACTGAAGAAATGCATCACATGACATTATTACACATCAACTTTTTAGTATTTCACAGTGAGGCTTAAGAATCAACCTCATCCAAAACAGAAGTTTGTTTTCATATCAGTTACCATACCAAACAGGTGTTATCCAACTCTTTGCAAAGAGCACTACTGCTTTCCACTAAAGCAGGGTAGTTTTACAGAAATACAGAAACAACAATTGTTAACTAGATATGACACTAATCTTTACAGTAGACCCAGCCTCAGCATACAAACTTTTCAGTTCTATCTTGACATTCTGGTTAACCCCCATATCACATGTACCTTAGCACAGTTATTTAAGCAGACTGCCCCATATCTAATGAAATTAAAATATTTTACATGATCACTTATAGTATTATTTTAAAGTACATAGTAGTCTTGTTACAGCAATCTCTTACTACTTCCAGGTTCTTATGGACAGCATTAGAAGAAGCTCCCTAACATATAATAGGCTTATAAGAAATGTGAGTAGAATAAGATAAAGGGATATTTTGAAGAAACTACTAAGCTCAAACTAACATACCTGCTACTAGAAGTCTCAAAAGGTAAATTGTAACTGTAAATTTTGATTTATAATGGGTTTGAATTATAAGTGTGCACACCTTTACTCTGCTACACAGAATTGTGAGCTTCTTCATATACAGCTTCAGAATTCAAATTTACCTTTGTGACAGTACACCAGAAGTACAGAGACTCTACCAACATGTGACTTGAAGCTAATTTATCACAAGTTCAATTTAGATTTATGGTTTCTTTTCAACGGTTCTGTTTGGAAGCTTAACATGCCCATTTCACACACACAGAAAAAAAGATGGCAGGAATTTGAGCTCAGCATTTTTTAATAGAACAGCTCTATTAAGACATACCTCTGTATCAGTGAATAACTTTAAATACTGGCACACCCCAGCACACGTGTGTAAGCAGATACTACCCAACATCTTGAGGCAGAGCCAGAACAGACTAATCACTTTTCTCCATGGAAGCCTGTTTTATTTCGGTTACTTTACAACTAGGGGCTCTGAAAGACAAAACGGTTTCTCTCCAGTTCTCGAGACTCGAGCTCACTATCCCCAATTCCCCACTGGTTTAGTCTGACGACGGACTGGCCCACAAAACCAAGGCGTCGGATTCAGGAGGCACCCCGCGCAGAGCCCCTGCGGGGGGAAGGAGGGGGGGGGGGGTTCCCTGCGCGCCAGGCACGGGAGTTACCCCAGGCCGGAGCAGACCGGGGCTCCAGAGCCCCACCGAGGCGGCCCACGCGCCGAGGAGCGGAGAAGCCCCAGCAAGGCCTCCGCAGGCTGCCCATGCGAGCGGGGAAATCGGGCGGCCCTCCTCACCCCCGCACCCACCCCGGCCAGGCCACACGGAGGGCCGGGGCCTCCGGGCCGCCGCTGCCGGCCCTCCTTCCCCCACCCTTCCCGGCTCCTACCGACCTGGAGACGGCCATGGCCGCCCGGAGCGGGGCCTCGCAGAAGGCGAGCCGCGGGACAGCAGGCGGGGGGGGCCGGCGCCGCTCTCCCGGGGAGGAGGGCGCAGGGCCTAGCTCGGGCCTCTCGGGCGCCGCACCCGGCCTCGGCCCCGCCGGTGATCCACGGGCAGCGGCTGAGCGCGGCTGTGGTCGGCAACGGTCAGAGTCTCGCTCCCCCCGGGGGGGCGGCAGCAGCGCGAGCGGGAACGGCGCACAACCCTCGGAGCGCGGGTTAAAGCCTCGATTCCCCCATCGCCGGGGCGAAGCCCAATGCCTGGTTTTATATGAGCAGCCATCTTGTATTTATTCCCTTCCTCCATGATAGCCGCTTCCTGATTGGCAAGAGCGCCCGGCCGCAGCCAATGGGAAGAGCGCTTCTAAGAGCGGGGAGGGCGGGCGCACGCAGCACCCGGACTGAGCAGGACCGGCCATGGAGCCTGCCGAGCCGGCTGGGAGTGGGGGGGGCGCGCAGGCCTCCGGCGGGGTGTACCATCTGCATACGGGGGGGAGGGAGAGGCTTAAAGGAGAGCGCCCCGGTCCCCCTCCCCGAGGGCTGAAGA
>VXAA01006782.1:11607-22161 GCA_013399115.1 Anseranas semipalmata | reverse complement strand
TCCAAAAAAAAAAAAAAAAAAAAAAAAAAACTCAGATTTTTATTTTATAGTGCAAGCTATTCAGTTATATTACATTTTGTCTATTCTTTAAAAATGAAGAAAGTCACTCTTTTTTATCTTTGATAAATAAATATTTTTATAATAGATGGAGTTGGGAAAGGCAAATCACAGTTAATGCTGAAAAAGAATTTGTATGACTGCTGACACAACAGAGCTGCACTGAGCATAATGCAGTTTAACTGATAGCTAAAAAAAATCACTTTTCTTAAAAGCAAGATTAAAAGTATATATAAACACATATACAACTATTCTATAAATACAGATTACATATTTATTCCTCTTAAATCATATAATATAATACTGCCACAAAAATAAGCATCTTTTTTCAAATAATTGTACACAATTACATGCAGTTATTTTGTTTTAGAGAGAGAGAGAACTGAGCTCTATAAATGTAAAATTCATTTTTACCAAACTCATATATCCAATTAAACACATAACTGTTTATGTTACTATTTTATGTTTTATTGATCATAATGTTTTAAAATTTATGATTCACATACATCAACCATTAAATGTTAGAGATAAAGCAATCAGAAATATGTTACTAAGATTAGCAGGATTCAGATTGACCTCCAACTGGCTTTCACGGATTGCCTATATTTCCTGTGTGTTTGCCAAAACATATAGGTACATTCCTACCCTACATAGAAAATCCATCTTGTTGGTTGCCAAACATGTTAAATACATCTCAGTAAACAAGTCATATAAAAACAGCTGCATTTTCACTTTCTTCTGGGTAAAGAACAATTGTATTCTGGATCTGCAAACAACTTTTCCCCCTGACTGATGTCACTACTATTTAGCCCTCTGAGGTGAGCATTTATTGATTCTGCTTTTACTTTGATTGGATCTCACCTACTTCAGTGCTTCAGTAAATTGAAACCTTCTGCAGTTCATGGAAGAAATCTGAGAGCAAGGCTATGAGAAAATGTACACTGACCTCAATTTGTTTCAGACTACATTGGTAAAAACATTTGTCATCAGGTTGCAGAAGTGACCTGAGCTAAGAGGATATAAAAAATCAAACCTCATATTCTCAATCAGCCTTTCACAGAAGGAGATTTAATTATTGCCAAAGTACAAATCGTAGTACTCTATTTCCCTATATTCTGTAAATATGAAAATTACTCTGTTTCTCTCTCCGTTTACGAAGATGTGCATGTCCTCGTGATATCTACATCTCTAGGAGGAGATACATCAGTCTTCCTAAGTGTGAGGAGCCTGGAAATGACAGAACCTATCTTTAATTATTATTCTAGGACTGAATTCTGTAACTAATGCAATAATAAAATATGAATTACCTTTTGAAAATAGCATTTGGGAGGAAAAACATATATGATGTTTAAATTTAGCAACAAATTTCAAAATAAATTGTTTTACTGTTTTAATTGTGAATATTCATTGATAATTGCATTACTGTTTTGCTATTACAAGCTGCAGCTCAATAGTAATATAGTCCTGAGTAGGATGGACTGAGTCATAAAATTATCCTTAGTAACTTTGCTAGAATGCTCTTCAGGCTTGTACAGGAAGTGGAAGCGGGGTTGTGTAGCCTGGGAGCAATACAGGGGTGCTGTCTGGATGTGTAGAGATGGGATCACGAAACCCAAGGCACAGATGGAGCTGAACTTGGCAAGGGATGTGAAGAATAACAAGAAGGGGTTCTACAGATACATAGGCAGGAAGAGACAGGCCAAGGAGAGTGTTCCCCCTCTGATAAACAAAAAGGGAGAACTAGCTTCCTCAGACATGGAAAAAGCTGAGGTACTCAATAAGCGCTTTGCCGCAGTCTTCACTGGTGGTCAAGTCTCCTGTGTCTGTCGGGACCCTGAAACTCGAGGAGAGGGTGAGAGGAGCGGACTCCGTCCCACTGTGACGGTGGAACAAGTCCGGGACCACCTAATGAAGCTGGACGTGTATAAGTCCGTGATACATCCCAGGGTGCTGAGAGAGATGGTTGATGTGGTTGCCGAACCACTCTCCATCATATTTGAAAAATCATGGCTGTCGGGTGAAGTCCCCGGCGACTGGAAAAAAGGAAACATTACTCCCATTTTTAAGAAAGGGAGAAAGGAAGACCCGGGAAATTACAGGCCGGTTAGCCTCACCTCTGTGCCTGGGAAGATCATGGAGCAGATCCTCCTGGAAGACATGCTAAGGCATGTACGGGATAAAGAGGTGATCCGGGACAGCCAGCACGGCTTCACCAGAGGCAGATCTTGCCTAACCAATCTGGTGGCCTTCTATGATGGAGTGACGGCATCGGTGGACAAAGGAAGGGCGACGGACGTCATCTACCTCGACTTGAGCAAAGCCTTTGACATGGTCCCTCACCACATTCTTCTCTCTAAATTGGAGAGGTATGGATTTGAAGGATGGACTGTTAGGTGGATTAGGAATTGGTTGGCTGGTCGCAGCCAAAGGGTTGTCGTCAATGGTTCTATGTCTGGGTGGAGGCCGGTCACAAGCGGTGTCCCTCAGGGGTCGGTCTTGGGACCGGTGCTCTTCAACATTTTTATTAATGACATAGACGACGGAATCGAGTGCACCCTCAGCAAGTTTGCGGACGACACCAAGCTGAGCGGTGCAGTTGATACCATAGAGGGAAGGGATGCCATCCAGAGGGACCTGGACAGGCTGGAGAAGTGGGCCCAAGAGAACCTCATGAGGTTCAACAAGGCCAAGTGCAAGGTGATGCACTTGGGCTGGGGCAATCCCAGGTACTTATACAGACTGGGAGAAGAAGAACTCGAGAGCAGCCCTGCGGAGATGGACTTGGGGGTCCTGCTGGATGAGAAGCTGGACATGAGCCGGCAGTGCGCGCTTGCGGCTCGGAAGGCCAACTATGTCCTGGGCTGCATTAAAAGAGGGGTGGCCAGCAGGGAGAGGGAGGTGATTGTCCCCCTCTACTCTGCTCTGGTGAGACCCCACCTGGAATACTGCGTGCAGGCCTGGGGCCCCCAGCACAAGAAGGATGTGGGGCTCTTGGAACGGGTCCAGAGGAGGGCCACTAAGATGATCAGAGGGCTGGAACACCTCTCCTATGAAGAAAGGTTGAGGGAACTGGGCTTGTTTAGCTTGGAGAAGAGAAGGCTCCGGGAAGACCTCATTGCGGCATTCCAGTACTTGAAGGGAGCGTATAAACAGGAGGGGGAACGCCTGTTTACACACATTGCTAGTGATAGGACAAGGGGGAATGGTTTTAAACTAAGACAGGGGAGATTTAGGTTAGATATTAGGAGGAAGTTTTTCACTCAGAGGGTGGTGAGGCACTGGAACAGGTTGCCCAGAGAGGCTGTGGATGCCCCATCCCTGGAGGCATTCAAGGCCAGGCTGGATGTGGCGCTGGGCAGCCTGCTCTAGTAGTTGGCAACCCTGCCCAGAGCAGGGGGGTTGAAACTAGATGATCTTTAAGGTCCTTTTCAACCCAGGCCATTCTATGATTCTATGATTCTATGATTCAGGCTCATGCCAACATGACTTTGTAGGATTTTATTTTTATCTATTAATTTTCAATAAAGGAATTATTTTATTATCCTACTAATTTTAAAATTCAGCATCCCAATCCATCCCCAACTGAATGTAGTTTAAAGTAGTTTTATGTAATTGGAGATTTGCTTAATGTCTAGAATGTGTTATGTTAGATAGTTTAATATTTATATATATTTATATATGTAATGCATATACATCACACTGTAGTATAGGATAATGATGACATCCTCATGCTATGAATCCCTAGGCATATACAGAGAAACATGGACAAGTTAAATTGAGAGTTGTGAAACTAAGTCTTGTTAATTCAAAAGACAGTGGGTGCCTCTCTTTGGAATGTTTTTCACTATTTCCAGACATAAATCTCCATCATTGCTTTCGATGGATTTATACTAATGTTTAAACTTGATCTTTTTCTTCCTCAGATTAATGCTTATCTTTGCACCTCTGCCAGTGGACATGGAAACAGTTACTATTTATATCCACTTATGTGTTTCCTATGCCATAAATTAACAAAAAAACTGCGGGTATCTGTGCTAACCTTGGCAAACAGTCAAATGGCAGGTTAACCTGGGTAAACAAATGCCCATGCAGCTGCTCACCCACTCCCCCTCTTCAGTGGATGAGGAGAAGAAAGCAGAATGAGAAGATTCATGGGCCAGTAAAAAGAGAGATCACTTAACAATTGCCATCATGGACAAAACAGTCTCTATTAGGGAAAATTAACTTTATTTCCAATTAAAATAAATTTTAATTATTAATTTGTATAATGAGAAATAAAGACAAACATTAAAACAACACCTTTCCTGCCTCCTTTCCCCGGTTCAACTTCATTCCTTCACTCTAGATTCCCTGTCATGGTTTTGGCTGGGATAGCGTTAATTTTCTTTGTAGAGGCTTCTGTGATGCTGTGTTTTGGACAGTGGTGATAAAACCACTGTAGCTGTTGCAGAGCAGCACATACACAGAGCCAAGGACTTTTCTGCTTTTCGTGCTGCCCTGCCAGCGAGGAAGCTGGGGGTGCACAAGAAGCTGGGAAGGGACACAGCCAGGACAGCTGACCCAGACTGATCAAAGGGATATTCCATACCATATGGCATCATGCTCAGCAGTAAAAGCTGGGGTGAAGAAGGAGGACGGGGGAGGACGTTTGGAGTGATGGTGTTTGTCTTCCCAAGAAACTCTTATGCGTGATGAGCCCTGCTTTCCTGGAAGTGGCTGAACAGCTGTCTGCTGATGGGAAGTAGCGAATGAATTCCTTGCTTTGGTTTGCTTGTGTGCACAGCTTTTGCTTTACCTAGTAAACTGTCTTTATCTCAACCCATGAGTTCTCATGGTTTTACCTTTGTGATTCTCTCCTCCATCCCATCTAGGGAAAGTGAGTGAGTGGCTGTGTGGTGCTAAGCTGTCTGCTGGGTTAAACCACAACATTCTTCTACCCCCACCCCCATCAAGCAGCACAGGGGGGTGGTAGGTTATGATCATTAATTAAGGGCTTCTTCCTTCCACTTTTCCTCTGCTCTTGGGCAGGCTGCCCATGGGCAGCCTTATATTTCCTTAAGGAGTATATATCTTCTCTGGTGTGGATGTTCCATGGGCTGCAGTGACTAGCTGCTCTGGTGCCACGGAGCACATCCTTCTCTGACCTTAGTGTTGGCACTCCTGTTTCTCCACTCTTTTCTTAGTTATTCTTCTGCCTTTCCAGCATTTTCTGCCCTTTCTTAAATGTACCCCCAAAGTGCTACCATCTTGGCTGCTGGGTGTAGCTGTGCCCTACGGAGGGGCCGTTGGAGCTGGCTGGAACCGGCTGTGTCTGGCACGGGGCAGCCCTGGCCTCTCCTAACAGAGGAGCCCTACAGCTCCCCTCTGCCAGCAGCTGGACACCTGCACCAGTACAGTACCATTGTTTAACATTGCTTAATTAGGTTAAATGAGAAATCAAATTAAACAGTTTGCTGTTGTTGTTTTTGTTGTGGTTGTTTTTGGTGTTCATTTGGTTTTGGTTTTCTTCTTGTTTTGTTTTGTTTCCCCATTTATAACTAAAATATTTTGTGCCATGGGACAAAGTTGTTATCTATAGATCTTCCCTACAAATTGTTAACTGATCTCCCAAGGGTATTTTAAGAACTACAAATGAACATACCTCCTGATGTAGCATTTTTAGGTAATATGTCAGTTGTTTGGAGTATCAGTTTCAGAACTAAAAACAAATGAACAGGGAAAAGAAGTTTATTTTAGGCTTTAACTCACTTTAGATTGGTAAATTCCTTATTTCCTAGTTGCTGCTTTTCTGTCACATTCTAAATATACAAAAGATAAGGTACGTTAGACTTTCAGTGAGGGATAGTTCACACAAGACCACTGTCCAGGTTCCACAACAGCACAGAGTCAGTTCCACCACTCCCTTTAGTTTTGTCTGATAAAGAACTTCATAAAAACATGTCAATTAAGTTCAATTAGAATTTGACATTGAGTATTTTAGAAATTTTTTAAGATTAAAAAAATATTAGTTTAGCACATCACACCTGAAAGTGAAATTGTAGATCTGCAAAGCAGCTGATGGAGGACAGTGATTGTAAATTCATTCACATGAAGTTGTTCACATGAATTCATGTGAATTCACAAACATATGAAATAAAATCTGCTATAACCCATCCAATAAGAGATACCTTTTATTTTAACTCTTCAAAAGTATGTTTGTTTTGCCATAAATCAAGTATCCACTGGGTAAATTAATATATAAAACCTTACCTTTATTTTATTTGAAGACAAGTTTATCCTGAGGCTTACACTAAGTAAAGTGACTTCCATGATGTACAACCTGTATTAACCATCTTCTGTCTTGCTTCAGCTTTCCAGGTCTCCGCAGAGAGGTAGTAAAAGATGATTTATTTTCCCAGTAATTATCTTCTTTTAACTTTCTACAGATATAGCCAAAATAAGCTTTAAGTTACTACCATGTACTTACAAGACTCAGCAGTGGGAAAATTCAAATCACAAAGACCTACACTTTGCTATGGTTTTCTCACTGTTTCAGTAGGGATAAAAACACAAATAATAGTAAACAAATCCATCATTGCTTCCAACTTGGGCTGCATTAAGTCATAAACCAATTTCATTTCCCTATTTATTTTGCATGTTTAGTTACTGCCTAGTAATAGATATCACAGAACTAAAATCAAATGTGGTAAATATATATATATATATAAGAAATAAGAATAAATCAGTTCTGCATCTTTTATTCAATTGCTTTTTTTCATAAAATATATATGTAAGGACAGAGGATGCTTTTGGAATAACAACAGCATGTACTGTATACTTTAGTACTTCTCTACCCAGTCTTCAAAAACAGAAAGGTAAACATTTTCTCATTCTCCGTATTGGGTTGCTCTATTAGTCTTTATAGATGAATTATCAACCCAAAATAAATGTGCTTAGAGCCTTCAGGTTCCAGCTCTGTATTGACTAACAGTACTGGATGTATTTGTAAACCCAGGAAATCTAATCTGGCCACCCAAATACCACTGATAGTTAAAATACAGGTGTTTCACATCTGAACACAAATACCCTACCTGGCTTCAATAAGTTAGTTCTTTATTCTTAAAATCTATCAAGACACTGCAAAGTTTTTGTTTGCTTGCTGTTGTTTTTACTTTGACCTTAAATGTCACATGCTGGTATGTCAAATGAAGTAATTCTGATCATGTGAAATTGGATCATGTCTCACATGCATCAACTTGATTGATTAAACCTGACAAGACACATCAAAATGTGACACATATGCTTCAAAATCAGAAATAATGTGGGCTTCTGAAAACAATAGTGTTTGTTAATCATTTCTGAAAGATTTATTTTCCCTTGGGAATAAAAACAAGCACATGCTCAACAGTGCCAAGAATTTCACTGCATCTTGAATATGATAATTAAACAGGCAAGAAAGAAATAGATATTTTTGCTCCATTTCAGGAAATACACTGGCAAGTAAACTAGATGCATTTCATATCTTATTTCAGTGTTCATTAAGGTTTTTAAATAATTTGTTGTCTTATAAACAAAGGAAATTGATTTATGGCAGAAATAGTCCTGAGACAGAAAGTACTTTTTATGTCCCCTTTTAATATTGCTTCAGTCATAAATCTTATAAGATTGCATCACAGCATCTAGTAACATGCTAACAGGCTTCTTGTGACCCAGATGCTGTCCAGTGAACTCATGTTAATGTAGTATTCACAAAATTCACAAAAACATTCCCACTGAAGATGAGGAAGTGAATCTGTGTTTAGCAAAGGAGAAAATGAATTATACTTTAATACAAGCAAAAAGGAAAGGATTTGCTTATATAATAGGCTTTTATAAGAATTACTATAAGCTAGGTTTTGTCATCCTTGTTTCATTTGGGTAGCACCATGATTTATGATTTAGCCACCAAAATCCAAGAGATAACTTATGAAATAAGGTAATAATGAAATCGAATAAAATGGAATCTGACTTCAAAATCCTCAAATGGTTCATTCTCCTTTAGGATTTATTTCACCCCACATCCTTCTACCTGAGTGGTTCTCCATAGTTCAGAATCACAGATATTCACAGTAGAATTAAAACAGATGTTACTTTCTTACAAACAGTGTAAAAACAATAAACCCTGTTTCCTTGAACCCAAGAGAAACAGAACAGTAGGTGCTTTCTTTGTTCAGACTTCACTTAACCCAGACAATCTTTCAACAAGGTTTTTCTCACGGTCATTTTAACAGACAGTATTCACTTGTACTTCTGGCCTGAAAGCTTTGTCTATCTCTTTCCACGGTGTTTCTGCATCCTTTAAGTCAAAAACATAAAGTGTGTTCAGAATGAAGCATTTTCCTTTGGGGTAGCTGTTTATGTACATGTTTTGGTTGCAGGTCCTTGATCTTCTGCAGTCTCTTATCACATACGTATTTAGGGGCTTCTTCATGCTGTCTTAAATGAAGGCAGCGATTAAAACTCCAGCTTCAGTAGTATGTAACCAGACCAGTAACATGGTTTATTTTGGGGTGCTTTCATATTTGGAAAACACAAAGGACTAATTGGATTGATGTGGTTTTCACTGTGTATTTCTGTCAAGTCTATCATTTCCATGGAAGTCTGAAAAGACCTCAATATAAATTCAATTCATATTAAAGCTGTTCATGAAAAATGTATAGAGAACAGAGGATTCATATTGTTTGTTGCATGAATATTTCTGTATTTCTAAACCTCTATATTTAGAGGTTTAGGACCTTAAAATAGTTAGCGTCCTTAAGTCCTGTAATAAATTCATGACATAATTTTTCCTGATGCTGAAATGATTAGATATGTAGATGATTCTGAAATGAGTTGTCTGCTGACAAAAATTACAATCTAAAGAGGCAGTAGTTGGATTTGGCAGGAATGTTATCATTGTCACTGGGTAAAGAGAAAAAAGGGGAAGTGAAAAAAATATTATTGAAAGCTAAGGAAAACACAGCTTTTCTGTCAAGGCTTCTCTGCTGGCATCTTTCCTTTAAGTATACGCCCTAGAGCATTTTATTCTTACAGTATTTCATTATTTCACTTGCTTAGAATCTGTAGCACAAATTTAACTCAACCAAAACTGATAGCCAAACAGTTATTTTTAAACTCTTTTTCAAGGTTTTTAGAAACTGTAGTGAGTATTTGAGACATATTGCCATGAATGAGGTCTGAGCTTAGTGCTGGCATTATCTCCTATTTCCTCAAAGACAAAAACCTAAGCAAAGAATAGACAGATGAGAAAGTGGTCAAGATTCAACGATAGAAAACAGTTTTGGTGGGTGCAGATGTCCAGGTGTTGGCAGCGGGGAGCTGCACAGGTGACTTCTGTGAGAAGAGGCTGGGGCTGCCGCGTACTGAACACAGCTGATTCCAGCTGGCTCCAACGGCCCTACCGCAGGGCGTGACTGGGCCCAGCAGTCAGGATGGTAGTGCCTCAGGGAAAGTGTATTTAAGAAAAGGTAAAAAAATGCTGTTCAGCAGCTGTGAAGGAGAGGACTGAGATAGAGAAAAATGTGAGAGAACCAACCTTGCAGATACCAAGGTCAGAGAACAAGGAGTGGAGTGCTGCATTTGGAGGAGGCCATGATGGATCAAATGGATATACCCAAAGGAACTGCAGCTCATGGAAGGCCCACACTGAAGCAGATTTTCTTGAAGGAATTGCAGCCATGGGAGGGATTTGCACTGGAGCAGGGGAAAAGTTTGAGGAGGAAGGAGCAGCAGAGAGGAACTTGTATTGACTGACTGCAGCATCCATTTCCCCATCACCCTGTGCCACTTGAGGGTAGGGAAGTGGAGGTAGAGGGGTTGGGAATGACAAAGTGAAATTGAGCCTGGGAAAGGGGGGAGGAAAGTTGTTGGTTTAATATTTGACTTTTTGTTTCACAGTACCTGAATGAGCAATTCCATTTTAATTTTAATTGGCAATAAATTAAATTTCCCCAAGTTTGAGTCTTTTTTTGCCCATGACAGTAATGGTTAAGTGATCTCCCCATCTGTATCTCAACCCAAGAGCTTTCTGACTCTGGCTCTTCCTGTTTTCTCCCTACTTTGCCCTGGTGAGGGGGCCAGGGGAGTGAGCAAGTGGCTGGGTGGGAGTTCGGCTGTTAGCTGAAGGTAACCCGCTTCAACAGAACAAAACAGTGGGGATTTTCAAGGGTATGCCAATACCTACCTAGTAATTCATTGTATTATGCACAAGGTCATGGCTCACTTTGAGAGTCCAACTGCCTATGATACTTCAGTTTCTATTAGGACCAGGAACCTTGCTTTCCCTGATATGGGAGAGAAGACATATGGAATGTGGTCTGTGTGTGCCCAAGGAAGTGCCTAAAATTGTTTTGTGTACATACTTGGATTTGGGAGCTGATCCCATAGAATACAAAATGTATTAAGTTCAGAACCAACATAATCTAATGTTGAACAAAGTAAAATGTAACATACTCTGTTTAAGATGTGCTTTTTTGAGTT
>VXAA01006782.1:0-11582 GCA_013399115.1 Anseranas semipalmata | reverse complement strand
TTTTTTTTTTTTTGTCTTTGTAACAATTTTGAAGTGAGTAGCTCTTCACAGGAAGTGTGATAAAGGATGGCACCGGTAAACAGGTCTGGAACAGAAAGTAGTGTGATTGCAATTGAAGCAACATTTGGGTGGAATTCATCTCACCATATTTAAAAATCTCAAATATAGTTTTAACTTCTAAGCTAACTGTCTAGACTTTATAGTCAATGGAGGAAAAAAAAAAAAAAAGGCACTTCTTAGGGTAGATGTCTACGTTATCAACAACCAAAGCTAGATAAAATGCAAATCTTGTCCCTGCACTCCACATTGTAAGGGTACACTTGGATAATACATAATATATGGCTAAAAATGAGTCAGGGTCTGCAGAGTGGATTTAACATATTGGTTAAGTGTGGAGGCTGATAATTTTAAGGAAATATTTGTCCTCTTGTGTTATTTTCTTATTTCCTTAAGCTTTCTATGTGAAGCCTGTCCCTTCAAGCAGGTGAATGTTTATCTTCTTTTCAATCCTCATGTAGATAGACATATCAAATATGTGAAATTTTAGCTTAGAATGTTCAAAACATACTGTTTGAGAAGCTAAGGGTTAAAAGTGAGCAATATTGAAAGAGAAGAAGCAAAGAGTATCAGTATAGAAGTCAACTGGTACCTCAGAGAGAGACAAGCATCCAAACTGATGAGTGAGTTACTGTAGCCAAAAGGTTAGAGAAAACCAAATGGACTGCAACAGATTTTGGTGGGAAAATAATAGGATGAGATTAGTCCAATTAATAAATGGGAAAAGGATGAAATTAATGAAAGTTTCAAGTAGTTGAGCTGCTGCTTTAAAACAACCTGTCAGTGAGAGGAAAAAAAAAATCAAGAACAGTTTTGGCAGTTAGAACATAACTAAATACATCTATTGATAGACAGGCAGAAAAGGATAACTTGGTTAATTGAAATGCATGCAAATAAGCTAGTCAGCTGAAGACTTGATTCAGTAAGAGGCTTAACATGTTCCTGCTTTTAAACAAGTGAATGCTTTCATGGATGGCAATAGCATACCAATACCCATATGATTAAACTAAGCAGTCATGTAATTATCCTTCTGAATCAGGGTTTATATAATGGCAAAACAAGACTTCCTGGCTTAAAAAGTATCTATATTATCTTCTGGAAACATATTTATTTATTTTCCCTCTCCTGTAGGTCAAACTGAGATGTTGGATACTGCATGTGTAAAATCCATGGATCCAGTACAGAAGGCCACAAAATGGATGACAGACTCTGTAGCCTAGGTTTAGATCACCAGCTTAACAGAGATTAATGGTAAATTCAGAAGCTTTCTTTCTTGTACTGTTTAAGTATCTTATATCATAAAGTCATTGATTTAAAACAAATCAAGGAAAGAGCTGATGGTTCCATCCTCTTTGCCAGGTGTACGTATCTCTGCCAACAGCTCTATTGAGCCTCATTCTGGTACTTACTAGTCTTGTTCTGAGTTTGCAGTATCTGTGCAGTGGCCCACAACTGAGGTCAGGGATGGTTTGCGTATTCTCTTATAATAGTCAGCAGACTAGTATTTAGTGGAAATTTTTGAGATGATGAAACTGTTCTTTCAAATCAAATTAGAGAAAAGTCACAAACATTCTGTTTAGTTCTAGGGCGAGTATGCTAAACACTGAAATATTATATAAGAAACAAGTCTGCCACTGCATCACAAACTTCAATGGCTTACATCATACATACTAAATCAATCTTCTTAGGATGCTTAAATGCCCCAAAGCCTGTTTTCTCCATTTCAGATGTCCTTAGGCAAAGATAGGTGCTTGTTTGACAGTTATGAGCATCCATAATCCCAAAGAATACAAACTTTTCCAAATACTTCTGTTCTTATGTTACTATTTCAGTCCCATTTAACCTATTGCAGCACATCACAGTCCTAATCTGTTGTGAAATCTTGGACAATTGGCTTACTCTTTGCAAGAATTTATTTTCTCTCTTGTTCCCTGGTGCTTAAAAATCAATCTTATGTTATAGATGACAGTTTGCAAATTACTTTGAAGACCCTAGTTGCTGCATTTGGGCATATATTGTAATGCAGTTATCAGAATGCAACTGTAACATGACTTTTGGAGACTGATCCCAATGTCATATTTTATATATCATTATTAACTGCTAATACACCTAAAATATTTTGCTACTTAAAAGAACCTCCTACTTTGATGCTTGAGTGGCCAGTAATATAAAGCATTTTTTAAAAATATTTTTATGTATAATTAACCTTTTAAATCTATTTTCAATACTAATTTCATACTATTTTTGTCAACATGTTTTTAACAGACAGTTGTACGGCTACAGGGTATATGTTCTTATGCCAAATCTTCTTCCTGGAGAGGAAAAAAGAAAACAAAAACTAGCTTTCAAGACACCAACACCCTGTAAGTATCTTCCGTGTCATCCAGTTTTGGCAGGACTGGACTGGATAGAGATTTGTTGTCTTTCCTCTCAAATCTCTTTCTTGTTGTAGTCTTTGTTTTACCTTGAGGGGAAATTAGTTGCTCCTGCTAGAATAATTTTCTTTACACTTGGGGGCCAGATATCTTTATAAGGGATTAATTCTCAACCCCCTGTAGGCTAAGTACATTATTAGTCATACTTGGCAATCCTTATAAGGGTGTTATGAAGCACTGGGTTATAATTCGTATAGCAGCAAGGGAATCATTAGAAAACACTGATCACTTGAGAGTTCCTGCCTCCCTTGGGTCTCTTCCTCAGACAAGCAACAGAGTTAATTCTCTTCTGACTTTGTCCCAAAGAACTGATCCTTTTTGGAACAGGACAAGAGAAGATGGTTCTCTAGACGCTGTCTATGAAATTGTACTTAAGACCTGGAATTGCCTTTAACTTCAGTGGTATCATTTTACATTTCTTTAGTTGGCAGTATCTCAGACCTGACTCAGTTTTATTTCCCCTGAACTATGCTCAATAGGTGTAAGACTTTGAGAGTATTCTATTTTCAAAGAATTTTTAAATTATAGGCCTAATACTTCATATGCCATCCTTCCCTATTGCAAACTTCTAAAAAAAATAATTGAAAAGAGAACACATATCGAAGTTGTCAGTGTTTTGTTATGTCATGTATTTTGACATATACATAGTTACTATGGAAACATTTCTGAGATTTGGTCTTCTTTCAAAGAAGAATGTAAGCCTTAAAGTAAAAGGGTGACGGATGATCATTTATTTATTTATTTGTTTAGGAGTCCAAATACTGCTTCTCAGGTTCTACCAAGGAAAATCTTCAGCTAAGTCCAGTTCAAATCCACATTTATCAGAACACTGTTGAACTCCCTGATGAAACAAAGACAAGGTTTGGACTCATTCCACCTCTGTGTGACAATAGTTCTTGTCTACTTCATTCTTATGCAAAGGTCTAGTATATTCAGTTACCTCTCTAGTAATGGGCAAACTTCAAACTAAGTATGATCCATCTTCCCAGAAAAGCTTAAACATATACAATGTTTTCTGGCAGGCAAGGATGAATCCTTGAGACTCATGTACCGATATAGCGACCTACTGATAGTCAAGGTTTTGTATTTGTATAAAAATTAGAGGAACTCTTCTGCTGTAGTTTTTTTGAACAAGTTTGTAAATATCCCATGGAAATACCTTAGGTATGCACTGAATCTCTCTTTCCCTGAATCTTGAATTAATTTTCAGACCATTTTCATCCAGATTTGCTGATCATTACATGTAGCTGTTTTTCAAGAATGGTAACTACCATGACAATGGGTCTGAATTTTAAATTTCATCTAACTGAAACCCCAAAAGTTAACTGTGATCTTTAGGTAAAAGGATGTGCACAGTGTGCACTTGACCCAATGAACTGACTTCAGCAGGGTTTTTGACATGTATACGCATATACTCCCCTTGGGGCCCCTAACCTGACCTTTCACTCAAAATCTTGCTCGGACACTAACCATCAATGGCAGCCGTGATGAATGTGTCTGGTTGTCACAGATGAACTGGGCTCAAGGTGGATTTGGGGGAGCTAGAACCAAGGGCTAACAAAGCATGCGCTAACAAAATAAGGCTGGTATGCAAATATGACTAGTAGTTATCTTACCGCATAAATAGGGGACATCCCAGAGCCCCTTGTGCTCTCCTGTATTGCAGCAACCTGCGTACCAGAATCTTCCTCTTGAGCAGGGACACCTCTCAAGGTTACTCCTCAAGGTCAAGAGATTCCTTACCTGAGACGGATACTTGGTAAGTAATTAAGAGCTAGTTTGTTGAAACCTTCTAAGTACTTTGCTAAGCATACTAAAATTTCGTAATCTTAGCTAAGTGATATAAAGGATATTATATGATATAAAGGATATATAATCCTTTTTAGGCATAAACCGTTAAGTCTGGGATTGGGATAGGATTTGGTTATATCTAGACTCCTCAGAGTTTGGATGGCAAAAGGGACACCATTCTGAACCTCGTGACTCAACATGAGGGTCACCTTGACACTTTTAGTCTGACACTGTCTTCTATGCANGTCTGACCCTGTCTTCTATGCAGTAAATAATTGAGTGACCTTGCCATCATGAATCTTGTTAATGTCACATTTACCATTAGAACTTAAAATCTAAATGTTAAATCACTGCCTCATTCATGACTGAGCCCTGCTAAATCACTATTTTCATCAATAAATATATTGCTGCTTCTCTTACGAGTGAAGTGCATAATTCCTTTTGCAACAACAAAATATAGCCAAATTGACAAGATACAGACTGGAAAAGTGGATGGTAAGCTGGGTGGAAAATTGNCGTACCAGAATCTTCCTCTTGAGCAGGGACACCTCTCAAGGTTACTCCTCAAGGTCAAGAGATTCCTTACCTGAGACGGATACTTGGTAAGTAATTAAGAGCTAGTTTGTTGAAACCTTCTAAGTACTTTGCTAAGCATACTAAAATTTCGTAATCTTAGCTAAGTGATATAAAGGATATTATATGATATAAAGGATATATAATCCTTTTTAGGCATAAACCGTTACGTCTGGGATTGGGATAGGATTTGGTTATATCTAGACTCCTCAGAGTTTGGATGGCAAAAGGGACACCATTCTGAACCTCGTGACTCAACATGAGGGTCTCCTTGACACTTTTAGTCTGACCCTGTCTTCTATGCAGTAAATAATTGAGTGACCTTGCCATCATGAATCTTGTTAATGTCACATTTACCATTAGAACTTAAAATCTAAATGTTAAATCACTGCCTCATTCATGACTGAGCCCTGCTAAATCACTATTTTCATCAATAAATATATTGCTGCTTCTCTTACGAGTGAAGTGCATAATTCCTTTTGCAACAACAAAATATAGCCAAATTGACAAGATACAGACTGGAAAAGTGGATGGTAAGCTGGGTGGAAAATTGGCTGGACTGTCAGACAGAAAGGGTAGTGATCAGCAGCACAAAGTCCACCTGGCAGCCAGTTACTCATGATGTCCCTCAGGGATCTGTACAGAGGCCAATATTGTTTAATGTCTTTAATAATGACCTGAATGATGGGATAGAGTAGGTAGAGTACACCCCCAGTGAGTTTATGGAAGATACCAAATTGGGAGGAGAGATTGATACATTGGACAGCATGTCTGCTATGTAAAGGGACCTCAACAAGCTGTGAAAATGGGCTGAAAGGAACCTCATGAAGGTCAGCAAACGTAAAGTCTGTTTCAGAAAAATGTCCTTATGGTCCTGGTGGACAAGTTGAACATGAGTTGGCAAATAAAGCCAGACACATTTTGGAGTGAAGATACCAACTGAAACAAAGTGATTCATCCCCCTCTCTTTGGCATGGGTGGGACTGCACTTGGAATACTGCATCCAGTTTTGGGGCTCCCATGTACCAGAAAGACTGAACATACTGGAGCAAATCCATCAAAGGTCACCCACATAGTCAGGGAGCTGGAGCACATGACATATGAGGAGAAGCTAAGAGAGCTGGGCCTGTTGTGTGTTAAGAAGACCAAGCCAAGGAGAGGTCTTACTGCTGTCTATAACTTCCTAATGGGAGAGAAGAGAAAAGACAGAGCTTGATTCTTTCAGAGATCTACAGTGAAAGGATGAGGGGCAATGGTGACGTAAGTTGTGATATGGGAATTCCAACTCAACATAAGGAAATAAATTTTTATCATGAAGATGGTCAAACACTGGAATGGGTTGCCCAGGGAGTCTGTATAATCTCCGTCCTTGGAGATACTCAAAATATCCTAAACATCTTGCTCTAAATGCATGGGATCTGAGTAGGACATCAGACAAGATGACCTCTGGATGTCCCTTCCACCTTACGTGATTCTATGTGTCTGTGATCCATATGATTCATTCACACAAAGAAATTATCACGGGAATACAGCAAAATACTGTCAGTGGAGACCAAACAGTGCCCTATTAGCTGAATGTGGATTTTTCATACAGACCATCAGTTCTGAGGCCATATGCGTTTTTTCTAAAAGAAGGGATAAACAAGAACTGAGTGTACTGGATTATCTTCTCCAACAAAAACTTCTTTCCCTTTTAAGAATGTAGGCAGCATTACTATGGGAGAGGTAGGGGAAACAGCTTATTCTGCATGCCATCTCCAAACAATTGGAGGAGAAGAAGGTTATGAGGAGTAGTCAGCACGGATTCACCAAGGCGAAATCGTGCTTGACCAACCTCATTGCCTTCTATGAGGGCATCGCCAGTTGGGTAGATGGGGGGAGAGCAGTGGATGTCATCTACCATGACCTCAGCAAGGCTTTTGATACTGTCTCCCATGACATCCTGCTAACCAAGCTGAGAAAGAGTGGGATAGATGAGCGGACAGTTAGGTGGGTTGAGAACTGGATGACTGGCTGAGCTCAGAGGGTGGTGATCGGCGGTGCAGAGTCCGGTTGGAGGCCTGTGACCAGTGGTGTTCCCCAGGGGTCGGTGCTGGGTCCACTCTTGTTCAACATCTTCATCGACGACCTTGATGAGGGGATAGTGTCCACCCTCAGCAAGTACGCCGATGATACAAAGCTGGGAGGAGTGGCCGACGCGCCAGAAGGCTGTGCTGCCATTCAGCGAGACCTGGACAGGCTGGAGAGCTGGGCAGGAAGAAACCGGATGAGGTTTAACAAAAGCAAGTGTAGAGTCCTGCACCTGGGAAGGAACAACCGGATGTATCAGTACAGGCTGGGGGATGACCTGCTGGAGAGGAGCTCTGCGGAGAAGGACCTGGGGGTCCTGGTGGACAACAGGTTGGCCATGAGCCAGCAGTGCGCCCTGGTGGCCAAGAGGGCCAATGGGATCCTGGGGCGCACTAAAAAGAGCGTGGCCAGCAGGTCAAGGGAGGTGATCCTCCCCCTCTACTCTGCCCTGGTGAGACAGCATCTGGAATATTGTGTCCAGTTCTGGGCCCCTCAGTTCAAGAGGGACAGGGAACTGCTTGAGAGAGTCCAGCGCAGAGCCACAAAGATGATTAAGGGAGTGGAGCATCTCCCTTATGAGGAAAGGCTGAGGGAGCTGGGTCTCTTTAGCTTGGAGAAGAGGAGACTGTATTTATATACATTATATATAATGTATATAAATATGTAAGGGGTGAGTGTCAGGAAGATGAAGCCAGGCTCTTCTCCTTGACATCTAACGATAAGACAAGGGGCAATGGGTACAAGCTGGAACATAGGAGGTTCCACTTAAATATGAGAAGAAACTTCTTCACAGTGAGGGTGATGGAGCACTGGAACAGGCTATCTAGAGAGGTTGTGGAGTCTCCTCTGGAGACATTCAAAACCTGCCTGGATGCATTCCTGTGTGACCTGATCTAGGTGTTCCTGCTCCGGCCAGGGGATTGGACTAGATGATCTCTCAAGGTCCCTTCCAATCCCTAATGTTCTGTGAATCTGTGAAACAACTGAAAAAAAAAAAAAAAAAGCCACCAAAACCTGTTGTTAACTAATACCAAACTGAAATTGGATGAGATAATTTTATTCCTACAGAAATGGTACAAAAGTTCTGTAACTTTGTTATCACATTAACATGGTGGGAAATGGCTTCACGCTAGCAGTGTTGACAATAGAGGCAAGAGATATTGGTATGAATAGTATGTATGGATTACTTCCGAGCTTTAATCGTGAAGTTACCACCACTGTTTTGCCATGTCCAATGTGTACTGCTTATCCTGAATGAAACACTACATCCATTGCTTCTCAGTTACTCCAAATCAGTTCCTGTTTTCAATACTGGTATGTAATCCTTTTTCCTTTTAACACTTTTTTGCACTAATCAAAGTTTTTCCAATATTCAAAGTTTTTCCAATAATCAAAGTTTTTCTAATATCAAGGAAATTTTGCATTCCCTGATTTGCCATTATCAGTAGACTACAGGAGAAAGGGTACTGCCTAGAACACACAATACAAAGTTGAAAATATACATGTTTTCTGTCCTTTCCAAAGCCATTTGAACCAGAGTTCTCCTGTTATTTTTTTTGGCTATAACAGCCCATATGGCACAAAACAATAACACTGTTATAAATATTCTTGCTGTAAAGATAACTTTATCTCAATGTCCTACAACTTGTAAGTAAAGACCCAAAATTTTTTGAGGCGCTGTTCTGTAATGTTTGTTTAAGCATTTAAAGAACTGTGAATATAACCTGGCTAAAGAAAATTTATACATTGACAGCTGATAAGCCAACTAGAGTCACAGATCTCTGTTTAGGTGAACCTTGCTCTAATCAGTGAATCTTGATCCATATTCAAAATGGTAAGGGAAAAATTCATCATCTAACTCTTGAATTATGTTATCATTTCCTTATATACTAATGTAACCATCTCATCAGAGTTGCAATTCTTTTTCCTAATCAGAGCAACTGTGCTTTTCCTTGATATAATGGATTGTATCCTGGACCGCTATACTGAAAAGTTAATTTAACTAAGCAGTAATGATTAGTCTGTTATCTAAGCCATGATCTTTCTGCTTCACTTCCGTATCGGCTGAACTCAATTCTTTAACTATGTAACAGTATGAAATAATGACTGCCAAACCACGTCAGACCAAAGTTTCATTACACTAACAACATCCAACAACAGATGCCTAAAGAAGAAAAGAAAAAGAGCAAGAACAAAGTGGTTGAGCAGCTTGTGAGGATCTCTCAGCCAGAGACTGTGACTTTGTATTAATAACTCTCGAAATACTATTCTTCCAGGAACTTCTTTGATTGTTTTTTGAACTTTAGTGAACATTAAGCTTCTACAGCATCCTATGGGAACGTTCCACAGTATGGCAAAGTTAATACAAGGAATAAAATGTCTGACCTTTCCTAACATATAGGTGCCACCACCCTATCACTGACTCTTAGATAGGTCTGCATATTTATCAAATGTATTCTAGATCTGAATCCTACTTCAGAGCTTTGGCTGTTGATTCACTGGTACCACTGAATTGCAATATATTTGAAAGAGCTGGAGAAAGTGAAAAACAAGTAATTATTTTTCAAGTGGAACAAGTAATTTGTTCCACTAAAATGGAACAATCAAACCCTATATCGACAATCATACTCTACTTTCCCTTCCCTTCCCTTCCCTTCCCTTCCCTTCCCCAACCTCATTCTCATTCTCATTCTCATTCTCATNACAAATCGAACTATAAGGCTTAAATATTTATAGCTATTTATGACTCCATTTTAATAATTAGTGGCCACCTCCACTTTCAGGGCTTTTTTTTTTTTTCTCCCCCTTTTTTTTTTTTTTTTTTTTTTTTTTTTAAGTTATTAACCAGTATCTACGGGTCTTTCCAGTTAACTGATGAAATAGAGACTAAGATTTTGAAATTAACATCATGCTGAATCTTGAGTCCAATTCAACCAGCTAACTGGCTAACTGCATCATATCATAGAATCATAGAATCATTTAGGTTGGAAGAGACATTCAAAGTCATCAAAGCAAACCATCTACCTGACCTACCAAGTCCCACCACTAAACCATGTCCTTAGTGTCACACCTACACATCTCTCGGAATGGGCACTCCCCTACTTCCCTGGGCATCCCATTCCAATGCTTGACCAACCTCTCTGTTAAAAAATTCTTCCTAATACCCATCTAAACCTCCCCTGGCACAACATGAGGCTGTTTCCTTGTGTCCTATCACTTGTCACCTGAGAAAAGAGACCGACACCCTCCTCACTGCAGCCTTCTTTCACATAGTTACAGAGAGCGATGAGCTCTCCCCTCAGCTTTCTCTTCTCCAGTCTAAACAATTCCAATTCCCTCAGTTGCTCCTCATAATTCTTGTTTTCTGGTCCCTTCACCAGCTTTGTTGCTCTTCTCTGCACACACTCAAGCAATTCAATATCCTTCTCGTAGTGAAGGGCCCAAAACTGTAACACAATAAATATTGTGTAAACATTATATTTGGGGTGTGGTCTCACCAGTGCTACTTACAAGGGGACAGACTTCCTTAGTCCTGCTGGCCATGCTATCTCTCATGCAGGCTGGGGTGCCATTGATGTTCTTGGCCTCCTGGGCACACTGCTGACTCATGTTCAGCTGGCTGTTGACCAGCACCCTGAGGTCCTTTTCTGCTGGGCAACTTTCCAGCCACTCTTCCTCAAGCCTATACCACTCCATGGTATTGTTATGACCCAAGTGCAAGACCCAGCACTTAGCCTTGTTGAATATCAAGCAATTGGACTTTGCCCATCGATCTAGCCTATCCAGATCCCTCTGCAAAACCTTCCTACCCTCAAGCAGATCAACAGTCCTGCCTAACTTGGTATCATCCACAAACTTACTGAGGCAGTACTCTATCCCCTCATCCAGATCATTGATAAAAATGTTAAACATAACTGGCCCTGGTACTGAGCCCTGAGGGATGCCACTGATGGTCAGCTCCCAACTGGATTGAACTTCATTCACTGTGACTCTTTGAGCCTAGCCTCCAGGCAGTCCAAGCCTTGAGCAGCCAGTTTCTCCATGAGAATACTGTGGGAAACAGTGTCAAACACTTTACTAAAATCCAGGTAGACATCATCCACAGCCTTTCCCTCATCTACGAAGCAGATCATCTTGTCACAGAAGGAGATCAGGTTATTCAGGCATAACAGATCATGTGAGAGCTACTGTAAAGTAGAAGGCAGAAAATTCAGTGGTTTGGCCTACATGGGATTTTGACATGGTAAAATACAACTTCAGCATTGATGTCCTCTCCATAGCTCATGTTTATTATTAAATGTACGCTTAATAACATTCCTGTATCAGATCCAGCATTTCCTACTTATTTTTGCATTCAGTGTTGGCACATATATTCATCACATGCATCTAAGTTACTTAAACCTTTCCATAGATTCTAATTTACTGTCATCAGAAAGGGTAACATAGTTACTGTTTTAAGGTAAAGTATTTAAACAATTTAAATGTGAGAGAGATAGAGAATCTTTATGGTTCAATCACTTTCTGGAAATAAAGGCATATTTAAAGATTGACTAGAATTATCTCTAACAATTTAAGGTTGTCTTGAAATCAAGGAAAATAACAGTGTAGTTTTCTCCCTTCTCCTTTTTCCTCTTTCAGGAAGAAAAAGAGGGTTTA
>VXAA01006780.1:321015-343996 GCA_013399115.1 Anseranas semipalmata | reverse complement strand
GATGGGGACAACAGGGGTGGCAGCAGGGGAGCGCGCTCTGGGGGAGCCGGTGTTTGGGAAGGAATTGGGGACAGCCCTGGTGGGGCTGGCGCCTGTGTGGGGAGGGATCGGGGACAGCCCTGGTGGGGGAGAAATTGGGGACAGCCCTGGCGGGAGCAGCAGCAGAGCCGCTCTCGGGGCGGACGGTGCCGGAGACCAGAGCGTGGCGAGGGGCCCCTGGGCAGAGCAGGACAGCGAGGGGCTGCCCTGTCCCCTCGGGGCTGCAGGCACCCCGGCCGCGTTCTCCAGCCTCCCCACGAGGGCTGCTCGGGGATTTGCTTCTCCACGTTTCTGCCGTGAACGTGTTGGGCCAGCGGGCCGGGTCACGTCAGCCATGGTCAACGTGCCCAGGAGGCGTGGGGCAGGCCAAGGGGACGAGGACGAGGTGCGTTCGGGCAGGGCGAGCACAAGCGGAGGCCGGCTTCTGCTGGGGAATTTTGTAGAAGCGATGCTGCAAGGATCCTGAGGAGCAGGGGCGAAGCTTTTCGAGGTGCGTGGTTTGGGTACCGACTCTGTCACATACTGTCCCTGAGGGAGACAGAGCAGACGTATGGTGTTTTTCTTCCTCTCTGGACTTTGTTTTTTGGGAGCATTAACTAGCTCAAGAAACTTATCAGACGCTGTGATGAAGAGCAGTAACTTAGGAATTAAGCAGGTAATTGATGGTCTAATGCATCTGATTTCTAGTGTTGTTCTGGGCCAACCGATGTTGTTGCTGTCGTCTGCAGCCCAGGTCCTCTGTGTTAGGCCAGTCTGAGTAGGTGACAATTGGTGGAATAGGCTCGTGCCCTGAACACGTGTGTTTTTGTGCTTCATCTCTTACTGTTGAGCTGTCTGCACTTCTGCCCATGTGCGGTTGAGCCTCGCTTGTGGAAGTGGTCGCATCAAGTCAATATTTGTCTGCTGTGTGCGCCGTAGTACCTAAATTAAGGCTTCTGCCCATCTGCTGTGGCCGTGGATGTGGCTGTGTTAAGGGGATGTGAGAGACCTGAGGGGAATCGCTTCCAATTGATCGTGCTCTCGCCCGCTGCCCTCACCAGCTCCGGGATGGGAGGAGAGGAGGGGAGCAAAGTTCCCTGTAAAGCCCGGAGTCCTTGAGGGGCTCCCTAACGTGGATCCACACAGGAGGAGGCTGACTTTGCTAACTTTATTGTTCCTTGGGCATTTTCTCAGCCGAACTGCTGCCATAAACAGTTTTCCCATTCTCACTGGTGCTGGGTGGCTTTTGGAATGACTTTTTAGCTGGATTTGTCCCTCTCTATCCAACGTGAAGCGTGGCGCTGAGAACATTGTGCTGGCGTCGTGGAGGGGCAGTGCGTGGCACTGCGAGGGCTGGCAGCACGTGTCGGGGAGGTGCTGTCAAACAGAAACTATATCAGCTGTACAAAGTCTACCTTTGTAAAGCTGAGCCAAGCGTTTTGGTGCCTTGCAGAGTGACGCCCTGAGCTCTCTGGGAAGTTCCTGGTTAGAGCTGGGCATCTGAGTGGGATTCAAAAAAAGCCTTTTCTCTTGAAAAAAACAGCGCAGAGTCACCACTTTCTTTTTAAATGAAACTGGAGAGGGATATGAACAAGGCATCCGCCTGTTTCGGGATCACTGGTGTCGGTTCCCTCCCTGGCCTGGTGGTTTCACATCCATGTCTCCCAGATCCCTTGCTTCAGGTCACTGGCTCTTCTGGAATGGCCGGGGTCTGCTTGCTAGCAGCATGAGGGGACTGCAGGCTTCCTGAAGTCAGGTCACAGCCCTGCCCGCAGGGGTAACCTTGAACCATTTTAAGGAGATGTGTGTTGTACCCAGGTCTCCTTATTCTGTACTCTACTCCTTAAATCTTTGTGTTACAAGGGAGCATTAACAAGTTCTGCTGCTGTTGCTGTTACGTAGGGATCCTGCCACTTGATTTGCTTATGGTGAAGTGCTCTCGGTTAAACTCTTGAGTCCAGGTCTGCATAGAAGCTCACATGTCACTACAGTCGTCAAATCGGGAAAAACATAAAGGGGATATCCTGTAGCGGGCCTTCAGAAGCTGGCAAATTTTGCTAGAGGAAGCTTGGGATGTGAGGCGCTTCTGGGTTTGCTTGGGATGTCTGCAGATGGCAGGAGAGGAGCCGGCGTTCTTCTGCAAATCTGGTCTCGGGGACTTGCCCCAGCTCACCAGGGGCAAAGCAAGAGCCGAGGTCAGCTCTCCCATCGCCCTGCCGGCTCTCTTCTTCTGGCTTCTCCGTTATTTATTCCCTTTATCCCTCTTCTCTCCTTTTAGAGAAAGAAGGAACTAGTGAGGAATAGCCAAAACTTTTTAAACCATTTACTGTAATATAGGCAGAATAAATTTTATATCAAACAAGGGACCGAAACAGAAATATATGTCCGGTCATATAATGTACCACAAGCAGATTGCCACAGGTGTTCTTTTCCTTGTCGGGGATGCTGATACGTATTTCATGCTGAAGTGATACTTGAAGAAATCTTGTGGTGTGCTTCCTGGAAAACCAGTGCTACTTGCATACGTGTCTTGGTTAAAAAGGCAGATGCTGTCTTTTAAAGTGGCAGAAGGCATTTTTGTCTTTGAAATCCAGATGAAGAAAAGCCCGTACTGTCTCCAGCGGGCTTTTGGGAGTCATGTGAACTGGGCTGTAAACTTTGGAGTTATTCATTGACTGCGTATGAGCACAGCGGAAAAAGGAAGTTCGCTTCACACCGTGGTTTCCTTAGCGTGTGGTTTTTTCCTCCCTCCACAAATAATGGATTTTATGTGAAGAAGTCGCCGCAGCACAGTGCAGAATGTTGATTTTTATCTATTTCCAATTAAATTGAAAGCACTCCTGTGAATAGAAAGCTTGTTTATGTGTTATTATCTTCCACAAAAAAAATTCACGGGTGGTTGGGTAATACCTGTTTATCTGTTTTTACTGTGAATCTATTTCCTTGTGCTTGGATCTTGCAACTGGAGCTTGACTTGAGGATATTTAGGCTGCGCAGTGAAATTTTCCATCTAAGGGAGTTTTAGTCACCGGCCATTGGGGTTGAGCACTGTCATCACTTATAAGACACAAGACTTTTTCCCTGACTGTAAATCTGAGGCCTGTTATCCCAAGACCCCGCAATCTTGTTTGCAGAAATCCTGTCAAAATTAAACGGTGAGCTGGGGAAATGTGAAAATCACGACTCCTATGCAAGCAGATTTCGGACACTGAACAAAAGACATTGTTGGGTTGGATCTTGAAGCCTGAGTTCATGCCCATGGAAGGTTTGAGCTTGCTGCCATAAATGTCCATGGGGGAAAAGTCCCTCCTTTCCACAGCAGCAGGACTGGAGTCTCGGTGCAGCGGAACCAGTGGAGGTCAATATATTTCGGGACCTGATTACTCAGTGCAAAATTTGGTCATGTGCTCTCGGCTCTGCAAGAAGAACCATTCCTGGTGCCACCGTGGTGTTATGAAACGCATCTTTCCGTAGGGGATTGACAGTTGTCCCAGGAACTTCTGTGAGATTACTCATAAAAGCAAAGGTTGCCAAAGAGAGCAACACTCGGTAGTTTGTGTCCTACCTCCTTTCCGTGATAATGTACTTTGCCTCCCACCTCTTCGCAACCGCAAGATGCTGGCACTGAAGTACGTTGACTAAATAATCCTGTTCTGAGCAAGGCACCTTGCTCCTTCGCTCATCTTTCAGTGAAAGATTCCTTTCCCTTGATGTGTTAGCAGAACTGATGTTTGGCTGTCATTTGCTCTTCCCCCAGAATTTACGGATCTCAGCTGGGAGCAGCTGCAGATGGGTGGGGCAAAGTTCTAATTGTGTTCTTAACTGTCTTCGTACTTGATTTTCTATTCACACATTAAAAAAAAAAAAAGAGGCAAAGCGAAATGCTTCCATTTCTTAATCATCTCCTAAGTTATAAAACGCCTGCCAGACACTGGGTGATGGCTGTTTGGATTGTGGGAAAGCCCGGAGGCTTCGACTGCGCTGGGGCCCCGTTGCGCGAGCCTTTAACGAGGGACTCGTAGCCCTGAGAGGCGCGGGATTTACGCAGCTTTCCTGTCCACATGCTGTTGCTTTCTTTAGGCTGCTCGGGCAAAGTAATGTGTTTTCCTCGACGCTGACATAATCAAGCTAGTATATACCTGCATCTCTGTGTACAGGAGGAATGCGCTGCCTGGACAGGTCCCATTTCGTATCAGTGCCGTCATCTCCACCAAGGACTGTGCTGGAGTAGGTCAATTAAAAAGGAAATGAATTGCAGCCCCAACAAAATAATTGCGGCCGTGTAAAATACGCACCCTCCAGACCACGCACGCAGGAGGACGGCACAGAGGTGCAGAGAAGGGAAATGAGCTGCTGGAAATCCCGAGAGCTTTGGCTACAGCGCGGCTATTCTGACCTCCGCGCTGTTTGCTGTGGCTTTGTAGGGGCAGTTTTCAGTCTGTACTGCCTTCGTTCTTGCAAACTCTTCACAGACCCCAAATGTTGGTTTGGGGGGTTGTTTTGTCATGTACCTTGTTTTCAGCCTGGAATTTGCAGATAGGGGCACACGGTGTTTTTACCCTTAAATGAAGAAGTGGGTAGAACCAAAGGGGCTGCTCAGTGCAGACCTCTCTGTGGCTTTTGGCAGTGCGATTGGTGCTGCCAAAACCAGCAGCACACCTGACATGGGGTAAACTTCACAGGATTTGGCTTTTCCAGAATTACAGTCATGTTCAACGGTGGTAACAGAGGAAAACCCAATCTGCATTATAAGGTTGTGCAGAATTATTAAAATAATGAAGGATGTCAGCTTTCCTGTACCAGTTGATGTTTTGAGCAGCAGTTTACCACCCACCTAACAATGATTATCTGTTTGTTTCAGCAGTTGGGAAGGTCCCCAGAGAGCCAGGAGCCAACAAATCATCTCAGCACCTAAATGAGGCGTTAAGTCTGGTGAGTTGGTACGAGTTTCTCTTCCAACGTATGTGCTTTGCTGGGTCCCAGCCAGACCTGTGTGTCTCAGCTTGTTGTCTGGCTGCAGCTGGAAGGTACACGTGTTCTGGCAGCGGCTGGCTGTGCGGCCTCAGCCTTTGCCAGGTACCGTTGGAGCACATTTGTTTGCTGCTGGATAATACAAGCACCAAAACTGGTGATAATGGGGTTGTGCTGGATGGGATGCTACCAGGGGGGAGCTTCGTACGAACAAGGAGAAACCGTGACCCTTTCTGTAAGGTTCCAGGGTGCCTACTTTGTGCAATCCGGGATGAGCAGTTTGCAGTGGGAACCCTGGGCTTACGGTCTGTCAAGCACTGTGCCAGCGATGCTCCTAATTTTATTAGCTTTTCTGGGTGCTGGTTAGTGACGCACTGGCCTGATTTTCTTTTTTTTTTTTTTTCCCTCCAATAGATCTGTTGCTATCTGTCTGAAACTTCGCCAGGGAACACTCTTAATAGAAATGGCAGGTAAGAGCACCCCAAACTTGGCAATACAAGGAGAAAACTGGTTTCAGATAATGCTTTGCAGTATGCCGTGATGGCTGTAATTCATAAGTAATTCATTCACACGTGCTTCCCTTTCTGAGATCTTAGTGATCCCTAAAGGTCTTCAGCTACTTCTTTCTTCTCCCCTTGGTCACGTTCCCTTTTGTGCTGTATCCACTGTAGATTTGCTAGCTGAGGTTATTGGTTCTAGTGATAAAGGCTTAGGTGTGGCTTTTTTGAAAGTTTTATGAGGATGGAATTTGTTCACAGAACATACATGACAATAATTCCTTCCTTACAGAGGCTAAACAACTTTCCACAGCATTCCTAGCTGTACTATCGATTTTAATACAGCTTAATTTTACTTGCAGTTAAACTAGTAACAAAATTCCTCCTAACTATTTTAAGATGAGAGAAGGTCTGGGACTTGCACACAGCTGCTGTTCATTGGTAATACAATTTGGTTTTTGAAAGCATGGGTTGTGCTTACTGATCTAATGTGTTGATCCTAGCCCTGGAATGAATGCTGTAGCACTCCAAGTTATGCAGTCAGACATGAAAGAGAATATTTTCATTTGATTTCTTTTGTCTTTTCTTGGGAGTAACCCAGAATACTGGAAAACTACACAGGTCTTTGGGTAGGAGAAAGCAGTCATCTGGCTTTTTGCAGCTGGGCAGCGACAGAGAAGAGGTGTAATCCTGATGCTTCTGTGTCTAGCAAACTGTTGTGGAAGAACTTGGAGCATTTTGTGAGCTTGAAAACTGCAGTGGCTGGTGCCCAGAAGGCCAGCTGGTTTTGGCCCCACCGTTTGGGGACTTCTGCACTAGAGGCTGGCAGCAGCTCTGTTGTTGGTGAGAGGTCTGTGTTGTAGGAGGGAGAAAAAGGAAGAGAGCTGAACCAAAGTAACTAGCTGCGTCTTCTGTTGAAGAGGGACAGAACAAAATTTCCCCGTCCCTCCTAAAAAAGATTGATAAAGAATCTCCTTTTACTGTGGTCAGTTAACCTTGGTCTTACTGACTTCCCTAGAGAGCTGTCTCTTTAGCTTTAAAAGCTGTAGCCCCTTTGTTTCCCTTGATCCAGCATTGCTATGTTCTTTTGTGGGCTTTTGAGGCAGATTGTCCAGGAGAAAGCCCACGAGGTGTTCATAACATAGAAAAAGTTAGTGCTAAGTCCAAATTCCTATGGACTTTGAAAGCAGCCAGGGGACATCAGTAGTACATGTGATGAGGTTAGCAGTAGGCGTTAACCAGTAACTAATGCCAGCTTTAGATGGCATCTGAATTAATGCAAAATGCATTTACAGGTGATGGGTGAGGAGGGGCAGCAGATGCAATGTTTGTTTTTATAAGGAAAAGTCTGCTGAAAAATCAAGTTGGGCTGGTGACTTAAGACATTCTTCCATATTTAATTGTGATGTACTCACAATGGGTGTTATCCCCACCATATTTTCTGCATGAACATGTACCTTTGTGTGAAATAAAGCATTTTCTCTCCTAAAGCGTGGCATACAGCTTTAGACACTTCCCTGCCAACCTTCAAATAAAGTTAAGAAGCTGCTCCTGCAAAATGTCCTCACACAGAGATAATGGCCAGAGAAGGGGAACTCTTGTGCTGACAGTTCTTGTTCAGACATTTCCTCTCGTCTTCTGTGCCATTTGGAGGTTTTCCCAGGACATTCTTCATCTCTTCCTCTGGTTGTTTTTAATTCTGTTTACTGGGGCTGAAGTAGACTAGAGACAATTAGTCACAATGCCCTGGAATCAAACTTTAATCAGGACTTGAAGGCAAGAGCAAACATTCCCAAACATGTAGAAACTTGCATCCAGGCGCACACACATGCACAGACACATCTGTGCATCTGTCTAGAAGCTGACAGCAACTTAAATACGGAGGATTTAGACGTTTAATTACTTGATTTTAAAATGTAATTTTTTCCCAAGGTAAGTTTTTCTTCACTGTATTGCTTTTGTCAGCATTTGCTGATTGATGGTATCTAAATGCAAAGCTTTTGCTGTTGTTTTTTTTTTTTTTCTGGGTCTTAACCTTGCATAAAAACTTGATATAGAAAGAAAGAAGGGTACATTCATGAATCTCATAACAGCAAAATCATCCCTGATGTCTTGCCTTCCCTGAACTGGATGGCACCTGAGTACTAAATTCCAGTTAGAGAGATGCTTTCGTCTGGAAGACCACCAGTCCTTCCTCCTGCTTTGGTTTTCTGAGGGGTTCTAACCAAAAACCTCTGTGCAGTCTGGTTCCCCAGGTGTTCCTGGCGATCAGCTTAGCTGGCCTCTGCCCACTTCCTGAGGAACTTTGTCCTTGAGCTTATTTTAAGGTGTTTTTTTGTTTGTCTTTTTGATTCTTGCAAGTCCCCTCATCCACAGGGGGCTATCCTGGGAAGGTGCGGAGGATGTCACGCTTGCTCAGCCATACAAGAAAGTTTCTGCATTCAGCTAATCTGTTGTGTTCTGCGTTGTAGAAAAGGTGAATAACTTCCCACCGCTCCCCAAGTTTATCCCTCTGAAGCCATGTTTCTACCAGAATTTTGCAGATGAAATACCCATCGATTATCAGTCCCTGGTGAAGAGAATCTACCACGTATGGATCTGTAAGTTGAATAAGAAACTTGCACTGGGAAGATTGTATATGTGTAGTAGAAAAATATAGATTTCTATCACGTGCTGTTAATTGATGAGAAACAATGATTCCTCTTAGGATGCTGTAATATACCTTTATGCCCAAATTTCAAGCTGCTGTGCCTTGAATCTTTGTTGCAGAGCTGCTGTTGAAGAAAGGAGAGAGTATCAGTGCTAGAAAAGCCTATTAATAAATTTGAGAAGGAAAAGAGCAGACCACATCTTGTACCTTTACTAATGTCAAGTGATGTTTTACTCCCCAAAATAGCCCTCTTAAAGTAATTTCTGATTCACTTAGAATAAAAGGAATAAGAGAATTTAAGAAGATTAACGTGGCCTGTGTTGCATGCTACCTGTCTCCCCACCCTGCTACATGAATCCTAAAACCCTCCATGTCTGGGCCATCCACAGATTTCCCATCCCAATCAAAGCGGCGTCTTCTAGCCGTACGCTGTCCCTTCCCTAGCCATCCTTAGCCCGCAGAACGTTCCCAGCCTGTTCTGAAGGGCGTTGATCCTCTTGGTCACAGCTGGTGATTTGCTGATACTCGGTAGGAACAGAGCTGCTGGCTATCTGGACTGGGGTTGTCTGGCTTAGCAATTCAAAAGCCAGTAACAAAAATTGACCATTCTTCTCCAAGGAATAAAATCGGATGAAAAATGGTGTGGCAGGCCTAGAGAACCACAGGGAATGCTTTGGAAGATTAAAAATCTTTTTGCCTTGCTTATCTTTTTTTCCCAAAATGCTTGTCATCCTATTTACCCTTCTCACTGAAGGAAAGCTTGTTTTCTGCCAGATATGCATTTGGTAGCATGGCTTTTATTCCAAATGTATAGGATGTGTGTATGAGAGAGATTTGTGTGCATAAATAATGGCATAATCTATCACTCCATTGTTCTTTCGTTATTTAGAGATGCTGAAATGAGCTCTGTAATTTTCTTGCCTGAAGAAACTGCTTGTCCCTTCAGACTAACTGGTTAAATGTTGCATGCTGCAAAGCTGCCTTTGTGTGTGACTCTTTTTAAACAAAGCGCCCCTCATTCGAGTTAATGGAAGGATGGAAAGGTGCCAGCCATTTAGGCAACTGGTCATATGCGTGGCTGAGGAGACCTGGAATTTTCACCATGAGTTTTAAATTTCCATCTGCTGCACATTTTTTGGGGGTGTCTCCCTGACTTTTTGGGATGGGACAGAGAGAAAGACACGTACAGAGGGAAGGCAGTAAACAAGAAAATGCCACTATTAAAAATAGAAACACAAAAGTCGTTGCTAGAAGGTTGAATACTCATTACTTTAATTGGATGTGAACATTTTATTAAGATGGATGGTGATTTGGGGAAGACTGTACCAGAGCTCCCACTACTGGAGAACAAACTCCTGCCTGACATGTAGGGAGAACCAGAAGTTCCTTAAAACTTTATAGGTGCTCTTAACTTGATATATTTTTTTGTTTTTGTTTTTCTCGTTAGATAACTTTTGGAAAACAATTGACTTCTGAAAATAATAATTCTGAGAAGTGTGGCTAATTGTTGTATAAAGGAAATTTAAATAGTTAAAACTCTTTCCAACCACCCAGTATTAAGATGCATCCAAACCATCGCGTATAAATCCTTGTTGTTAGCTACTCACAAGAGGAAGAAAATTTCTTTTTTGTAAAACAGTGTTTTATTTTAACTTTCATGTAACTTGTATGCCGGAATAAGCAGCTGGGTTGGGATGTCTTACACGCTAGATTCTCCTGACTGTGTTGTCGATACTATTTGATGACCACACAATTTTGTAACTGTTTAGCAGCCACTGAAATGGGTGAAGGCAAATGGGTCTGTGCAAAGAGGAGGAGAGAAAAGAGTCACTGGAAGGAGAGGCCAGGCTGGCATCGAGCATCAGACGACCAAGTCAGCAATATGCAAGCATGCTGCAGAGCCACAGCATGCAGCAAAGAAAGGAGTGGGCAGGGCATGTTCACTTATCACGGGGGAAGAGAAACTCGGGGATTTATTTTTGCCTCGGTAAATGAGACCAGGGTCTAAAGTGCCCCTACTGTGACTTCATCACCAGGCAGTACCGAAGGGTCCTTTGTGTTTGGACTCTGCCTTCTCATTTGTCTTGGTCTGTGCTAATTGGTACAGGTTACCCCCAAAAGATTTTATGAATTACCACCTGTTTTCCAAATACGAGCTTGTAATTGGGCTCAGCCTGCTAGACACCGGCAGAGCCTGGGGGATTCAGGGACGGCTGCAGGAGTCCCTCAGGTATTAAGGGGAGCCCCTGGCTCGGGGACTGAGCTCAGCCAGCAGAAGCTAGGAAGCGTGCAGCCCCTCTTCGGCAGTAACGTTGAGCTTCAGAGAAAGGGGATGGCAATGTCGTTTCATGCGTGGTTATTGAGTGTAGTGCTGGTGCCCTCTGGGATCTGTTGTCAACTGTTCCTTTTTATCCAAGTGGCAGGAACAGGGATGTGAAAGGGCCTTTAAGCCACCCTTATGTTCCCATGTTCTCTGCCTGATTGCAGTTTGCTTTTTCCCTTGCTCAAGGCAGTACTTACAAGCCCTGAAGCCACTTCCAGGCTTCCTCAGAGGCCCAGGGAAGCAGAAGAAGAGCCTGCAAGGCGCTCGGCTAGCTCTGTAATGGCTCCTGAGGCAGCCGCAGCAAGCACAGAGGCCAAAGCGATGTGATGCTGAGCGCACAGCGGTGTTTTTACACCACTTCTCTCATAAAGGGGTTTCGCTACAATTCATAACAGTGCTGGACTGAGCCTTGTGCTGGTTGCACCAGTTGCCAGCCAGATCTCCATCCTTTGGCAGGCCCCAAAAGCGTTTCCTCGTCCCCCTGTTGCAGCACACCCTCTGGCAGTGGATGCGTGCCCGTGCTGCTGGCCCCTCGGCGCACAGCAGAGAGCTTCGACTCCCTTGGAGCGGTCGCGTTGTTGGGCATGAGTTTCCCACTGTAGCGTGGATCCTTCCTATTACAACGCCGGGTGTTTGTTTTTCCTCTGGTGTGAAACAGCACCGGCTTGTGCTTTTTCCTGTGCTCTCTTCACAGTTTACTGCATCACGCTAGTAGTGAATATAATTGCGTGCCTGGCGTGGTGGATCGGAGGAGGCTCTGGGGTCAATTTTGGCTTGGCCATCCTCTGGCTTATTCTCTTCAGTCCCTGCGGCTACGTCTGCTGGTTCCGACCGGCGTACAAAGCCTTTCGGTAAGTAGAAGCCCGCGAGGCGGTTTAGTTTCTGCTTCCTCTGGGAGAGAGATGTGCTGTTACTGGGGAGTGCCCCTGTGGAGAGCTGCCCGTCTGGGACAGAGATGAAAGGCTCGATGTCCAAATGTCTCGTTTACTTTAGAACTGTTTTCAGTGAAGAACGTGGCTGTTTGTAAACACTGGGTGTAGGACCGAGGGTCACCTGCCTCCTTGGATTGGAGGGGAGCAGCACTGAGGTGTCTGCCACTTCTGTGAGGATGAAATTCATATTTTACTTAAATATCTCAGTCTTAGCAGCACCCTCATATAAGCGTAACATTAGGGTGGATATTGATTTGGTAAAGCTTCACTGAGGGCTATTTTGATGGAACACTATTAAGTTATCAGGAGCTGAGTACTCTTCTGGTTTTTGTCTCTAGCTACTTGAGAACTTGGCTGCTTTGCTTTTGAGATAAAAGCAGTTCAGTAGGGCGAGTCCTTCTGAAACTCCACAAATATTTAAAGGCATCCTGCATTTTGACTTTAATTAATAATTGTTTGCATATGCTCATGCTTCCTGTGCATCAGGAGGCATTATTCAGACATTAATGCATAATGCTTGTCAGAGCTGTGAAGGTCCTGAGCATTTTCCAGTCTCATTTAGGGAGAAGAGGCACAGAGGAGAGGTGACCTGCCCCGTGTCACACTGCAGTCAGCAGCAGACCCCACATAAGCCTCAGCGATTTGGACTCTGAAGGGGAAGCTCTTTCCGGTTCCCTGTTACCAGGATCCTCTGGATTTTGATCATTTACCAGATTCTGTGATGAGTTACTTTAGATAACAGCAAAAGCAGCTGACAGAAATGGGAGTTGGCAGATGGGGTCCTATCTATTTAGCACATGCTAGGTTAGTTGCTTAAATGCTCTTCTAAATTTACGCTTTGTACACTAATGACACTGGGCAGTTAATGCACTGGAGGTGCTTAAAACATCAGTGACTACGTTATGGAGTACAGGGGAGGGTTATTGCTGACTGAAATGGAAGGCCACTGCGTTGGATTCATCTGAAAGTTTTAAAAAACATGAAAATACCAGCTCTGAACTCTTGCCCTCTGGGGCTGGGGGGTTTTTGTCCCCATCCCTAGTTCAGAAGCCCAGCAGCCTCCAAGTGCCGACTAGAGCTCTGCTCAAAGAGCATTTTCCATTCTGCAGTCTGGGAAAAATTACTCTTCTTCATTGACCTCCTCTGGGCTTCACAAGGACCGTTTCTAATTATTTCTTTAATGTTGTTTGTATGTGTTTATGCAACTGAATACCGAAAGGTCCCTGAGGTTACTCTGTATGAAGACTTCTATGGTTAAAAAAAGAATAAGCCCTAGAGACAGACTGGCAAGCCCAGGGATCGTCAACTTTGACGTTAGTTGTAGACGAGGCTTGAAAAACACTGCAGTGGGGCAGCACGGTTCCTTACGGGACTGCGGTTAGTCGTGGTTCAGGGAAGCTAGGTCAGGCCCCCTCGCTGTGCCTGTTTTGGGAAGAGGCAACCCTTCAGCGCTGGCGTCACATACTGTGAGGATGCTTTCGTAAAACCTTCGTCATACAGCTGCATCCAAAATTAAATTAGCTGCAGAGCTTTGGCGCTAGGGCAGCAGAGCTGTTGCAAATCTGCACCAGAAAGCTGGATCAGAAATCACCTTTTCTGTGTATCCTCACTAATTCCCATAGATCCTTTCAAGTGAAGACTCCTCCAGCCCTTTCAGGTCTTAGTTGCAAGAATCTGTTTGAAGGCTCAGCCTGGAGCCTAATCCTTTGTTAATTGGATTATGATAGGCACTACTGCGAACAGTCCGTGTTCAAAGTATTTCTTTCTCATTGCTGTACTCCGAGGTGCTGTTTGAAGGGTGGGATCATGAGGATTCTCAGGGATGGCATATTTCCTTCACAGCATTTCTAACAGTCTTTTTGAGAGGTGGAAGATAACGTTATCAACACGCGCAGAGCAGCAGGGCTCTGGCTGGAGGTTTTCCCCACTTGTCTCAGAGTGGTCAGGGTCCATGGCATTGACCTGGCTGAAGCCTCTGGTCCTGTCTCCCTCAGCTTTTGACATGGGCTAGAACTATAAAACCATTAAAATACTTTCAGAGTTTGAGCAGGGGCTGGGAATGACTGAAGCTCTTTTGTAAAGTCTCAACTGCACCAAACTGCTGCTTTAGCAACTGAAGTGTTTTTGTAAATCTCTTCTCTAGATCTTGGCCCTTCGGGTTCCTGAGAGAGCTGGAATAATTTGTGTTATTAGAAATGATAGGTCATCTGGTTTGGGGTGTTTCAGAGGTGTGCCTAGGCTTACAGTGAAAGGCTGGCTCATCGACGCAGCTGATTTAATAGGACAAAGATGTTCTGTGGCAGAACAGCGCTGTGCCGCAGTACACCCCTGATGGAGAGACCATGAACATATCTGGTCGGCTTTCGTATTTGGGATTATACTCACACTGCCTATTTCACCTGCATAAATTAAAAGGACCTTGCATAGTCAGAATGCTCTCAGTTTACACATTCTGAAGATGTGGAGTCTGTGCGGATGCAAAAGCACGCTTCTGCATTTCCCCAAACAGCTGCACAGGTGTCGGGCAGTGCTGAGTTGAGATATTCGGTCAGAGAAATGATTCAGGCACTCTGTTCTGCAGGAGACTGCCTTTCCTTGTGTGTCATCATGTATGTAATTACTTTGGTAGAGCAATTGCAGGAGCCAGGCTTATTGGAAGAGATTAGGCGCTGATGATTCATGGATCTGTGTGCTATCACTGCCAGGGAAAGAGGAGTTGTCCTCAAAGTTCATAGCTGTTGAGGGATCTTTTCTGAGATATAGCATGTTGGAGTGTGTGCGCACGATGGGGTCGAACAGCGACGGGAAGCGACATGAGATGCCAGTGTCCCCCTAACTTCCTCTGTTCCTTCGCAGGTCGGACAGCTCGTTTAATTTTATGGCCTTTTTCTTCATCTTTGGCGCGCAGTTTATTTTCACGGTCCTGCAGGCGATCGGTTTCTCTGGCTGGGGAGCTTGGTAAGTGGGACACTCCCGGAGCCTTGCAGCTGGGCGCTCAGCTCCTGTGCCTGAGACTTGCAGCCCATGGGCTGTTTCCCTCAATGCTGGAGGAACTGGTGGGAGTCTGTACAGGGTGGGGTGGAAGAAACTTTCCGATTTCCTCTGTGGCATAATTATATCTGCTCTTGGAGTGCACAATTCTGTCTATTCCCATTGCTGGTTATTGCAAGAGTTCCTGTATGGCAGAAGTCGGGTATCTTCACCTGATTGGTTTTTTTAGCACCTTCCTGTAATGTCCTTCCTTTTTGCCATTTAACCAGAGAGTTTCAAGATTCATCTTCTCCTCTCTTAGCATTGCCCTCAAAGTATTCGCAGCACATGGTGAGCAGTGCATGATGACTCACTGTTGGCCTATAGAGCAAGTATTGTGAGAGCAGTCCTAAAATAAATGGAAGCATTTTAGTGTCTGTCCCTGGTTATGTTATAATTGTTTGGCATTTTAACTTTCTGTCTCTGGAGACTTGAGAGCAATTCCTGCTGAAGCTGCAAATAATAGAAAGTCCTAGACTCTGCATAGCATTTAGTTTTCTTAACTGCTGGTGCTCCCAAGTTGCCCTACCTGGTTATTGCCATCAAAGGGAGTAGAGATGCAGTGCAGATCCTAGGACCCTGATGTTCCGTGTTCCCAGGTCTGTTCTCTAGACGCACGACCTCCGCACAACCAAAAGCACCTTGGGAATAAATCTTCTCTCCTTGAAGTCTTGCTGTGCAGCTGGCTGTCCCCTAAAGGTCTGAGACTGGATTAGCAAGGGATGCTGGCAAGCCAGATTTGAGATCTTGGGGAAATACCTGTCTGAGCTGCATTTAGCTCTGGCCATTGTCTTCATTGTTCTTTTCGGTTTCAGGAGCTTTAAAGCTGCCTTGTAACTTCTGGATGTGAGTAAACTGTCTTTCTGATAATAAGTGTGCTTAAAAAGGAGATCACTAAGGATATTGTTTCTTTGTTTCTTGCAGCGGATGGTTGGCAGCGGTTACTTTCTTTAGCACCAATGTTGCATCTGCTGTGTTCATGCTGTTTCCTGCCATTATGTTTACAATGTCAGCGGTCGCAATGCTCATCTGCATTTTAAGGGTAGGTGCTTCAGATGTCTCTCTGACTTGGACTACCCATGTTTTGTATCACAGTAATGTGAACAGGCAGCTTAGCAGCACTGTAAACCATCACTGCCTCTAAAGGTTTTATAGTGTAGTCAGTTGGTGTATCTCAGACTATTTAAGAGGACAAACATAGATAATGCAAAACAGCTTGAGCTGGACATTGTCACCATTTCACGTGGATATGTTCCTTTATGTCACTTAAGCCAAGCGTCATTGGGATTGTAAAGGTGAAGCACCTCAAGATGCGCGCAGTAGGGACAGGGTGGCAGGATGGAAAGTGGTCCTCAGTTGTCTGCAGAAAGGTGGATTTGGATATGAGACCTTCTGGAAAGCTTCAGTAGACTGATGGCAGAGGAAGGCAGAAGACAGAAGGAAAAGAGGACAGGCAATTGGCCCAAAAAAATGCTGTCTCAGAGCAGTTGCCATCATGGAGTTCACTGCAGGTTCATGGAAGCATTTTGCCCCCTGTCATCATGGTTAGTGCCACTGCCCTGGTGTCCTGTCGGGCATTGCATGGTGCTGTGACTTTTAAACCAGACTTTTTGTGCCCCTAGGTACCAGTTGTAGGTTGTTTCATACAGCTGAGTCCTTCAGTCTCAGCCCCACTGAAGCAGCAGTGTCAGTTTTACAGGGTTTGCAGCCCACCGGCCTGGGCAAGCTGCCTTGCTGTGTGCATCGTTGCTGTAGTGCCTGTGAATCCCAGGTGTGTGGCTGAAATGGGTTCAAGTCTTGGGTTGATGCTATCTATTTGCACCTCTTTTCATTATATTATTACATTTTTAGGTGACTGTAGCTCTTCTCAGGAAGAAGTGTAGGTACCCATTGCTGATTTTTCCTCTTGTTTTCCATTAGGTACACAAGCTCTACCGAGGGGCCGGTGGAAGCTTTCAGAAAGCTCAGGATGAGTGGAACAGCGGTGCATGGAGGAACCCCCCCAGCAGGGAGGCCCAGTACAGCAATTTTTCTGGGAACAGCCTGCCAGAGTATCCCACAGTGCCCAACTATCCCCCGGGAAACCAATGGCCTTAAGCAGCAACAGCTGCAAATTGCCTGGATTCTCTTCTTTTTGGTCCTTTTATTATTGTTATTTGAAAAGATCATTTGCATTCCCCTACACATACCCCAGTCTTCTTGGGGATTTTTTTGGTTTTTGTCTCCTCTTCACTGCAGAAGATATGTGCTGTCAGCCCATGCCACCTCGGGAGCTCTGCACGGCCTTATCAGAAAGATTTTTTTGAATGTTGTTACCAGTATTTGCCTTGTTGCAGACTGAGGAACCAACCGTTCACTGCCCTTGCTTGAGGACTCCTCTCATGACCATATGTGAAAAAGGCTGGCTTCCCCGTGACGGTGAACACTACCAGAATTGCTCCTTGTCCTGCCTCCCCGCTTAGTTTTCACCAAATGCACAGTACACCGCCAAATCGCCTGTAATTGTAACAAACACAATCATAGCATTAGTAGCAACTGGTGTTTGCTCTCCCGGATGAATGATCTGGAATTTTTCACTCTAAGGGAAATGCAACACCTAAATTATTTGGTACTAGTGATATTGAAGGTATTTGTAAAATCTACAACCTCATTTGCTTGCACTCTCTGGTGAAGAATCCTGTAGATAACAGCGCTTGCTGTGGGCGAGTGTTGTTCAGATATTAAGTCCACAAGAGTCCTCATTTGCCTGGCTAGAACTATTGTTACGATAGAAGTTTTGCTTTCCCTGCTTCCAAAAGTTTTTGCTGGATCTGTGTGCTGCAGAGATGCAGATTCATCTCATTTTGTTAATGATTGCTCGCTAAAAGCCTGATTCAAAGCCCGCTGGAAACTATTGAAAAGCTGACTGACATTGGGCTTTGGACCTGGCTGCCTGGGTGATGTTCACCCTTTTACAGGTAGGCAGCGCGAGATCTCTGTGCCATCTAAATTCCACGTATGTGGCGTCAAGATTTTTGTGCTGACCCAATACATGTTGTACTGGACACACCTTGTCCTGTTGGGACACATTTTTTTTTTTTTTTTTCCTGGGCTCCCAGCCAGTAGCTGGGTGCCAGATAACTATTGATCTCAGTGCTGGGGCCCCAGTATGGTTTGGCAGTAATTCCATTACAACCGATAAATCTAATTCTGACTTCTACCAATGCAGTTAAAATCCAACCATTCTGCAGTGAGTTGTCTGACAAAGGAAAGCTCGTTAGTCCCCGTAACTGATGGTAGCTGTGCAGAGCTGGTACGTGTCTGTGTAGCCCAGCAGTGCTTTCCTTCCGCGTACAAGCAGGGAGAGAATTTCTCGCCTTTCCCCAGGAATCAGCTGAAGAGAGGACAAAGCTGTTGGGAGGGATTGTTTCCCTGAGAGCTAGCATTAATCTCATCTCTCATCTTCATCTCATGCATGTACATCAGGACTCCTGTAGCCTGAGCCATCCAATTCCCCTGTGTCCTAAAGTGATCCAAGCAGCAAAGGCTGCAGTCTTTTCCTTTTCCCTCAACAGCCTGCTCTGAACTTTTTCAAACCTGTTAAAACTGGGAGGTCAGTTCCCAATATTTTTATAGGGAGTGAGTGTTCAATGTCTTCAGCTCTGAACATTTCAGCAGATGGTCCTGTGAAGGACGGAGTGCTGCAGTTTGGAGACTTGAGAGGTGTGGGGCACCCTGAGGGTCGGACCCGAAGCCTGGCCAGCTGTAGGAGATGATGCCAGAGATGTTACAGTGTAAGTGGAGTCACTCCACATTCACTCTAAGTAACTGGAAAGCAAAACTGGCTCCTGGAAAGGGACAGGGAGGTTGTCCTAGCTAGGTGGAACTGATTTGCAAGTGATCTTTTGAAAACTATCTCTACATGTGCCTTATCTAATAAAATGGTAGTTCATGAAGGAGAACTTTTCCTTCCCCATTCCCCCTGCAAAACTTCCCATTCACTCTATTAACTTTGCCTGTGTCATACTGTAAATACTAAGTGAAGTACAGCTTGGAGTCTGCATGACACCTTTGTTACTAGGGCCAAAGCAAAAGCAAACATTAATGGGAGGTCAGAGCCTCCTCGAACTTCAGTTTACAAGCAACACTGACCCCCTGCTGCAGAACCAGCCTTTTGCTGGCTCTGGGATATTTAACGTGCACCGAACACAAGGGGTTTTTTTTCTTGCGAGAGTGCAATGTGCTTGTAAGTACAAGTGCTTGAAGCCTTCTTAATAGAATATGACCTGGTCGCGTTGTCAAGCTTTTAGGTGCCTTTGTCTCGTGTCAAGTGTCATTTTAAGTGTTCTTTGTCGCTTGCCATCAGAGAGTGATAAAAGAACTGCCTGTCGATGAACTCCCTGGAAATCTGATAGCACTAAGGGGGAGCAAGGTGAGGTAAACGGGGCCACATTCGAGGGTGGCCGTGCGTGGGAGCCCAGACACGGGGTGCCCGTGTAACGCGCTCCCTCTGGCTCTGACCCCTGCCACCCTCGGCCTCTTGCCAAATTTTTTTCAAAAGTGATTATAGTCTTTCTTTTTTCAGTGTGTCAGGTTGGAGATTTCAAATGAACTGGGAGGAGAAGCATTGCCAGGGGACTCTGTGTCCTGCTTCTCGTTTTCCCCTTGGATAATCCGGGGGTCTCTTTTGAAGCACCCATCCTTGCATTTTCAACCTGGTTGATGCAGAGAGGTGTGGGTACTTAGGAGCCTGCAAACCAAAATGGTTGGAGGCAGGCACCGAAATCGTGGTTTGCTAATCACCATTAGCAAACACTGCCTGAGATTTCTAAAGAGCTTAAAGGAACGTCCCTGCATGGGAGCTGCCATCTCTGCAAACACATCGCCCCCCTCCATCCTCCTAGATGCCAGAAACCGTAATTCCAGAAACCATAATTCCAGAAAGTTGACTCAACACGCTGCCTGAACTGCTGTGGCTTATTTTTTTTGACTCCTCTGTATGTTTTTTAATGTTTACATTAGATTTCTAAGACTCTTAACACCATTAACCCGGACCTGGCTCCTGGTTTCGTTCGGCATCGTGTGGCGTGTACATGTGCGATGTTTCGTGTCACTTGTGGGGCTCTGTTTTTTGTTTGTGTTTTTCTCCTGATCACAAGACAATAAATGCTCATCCTGTGCTTGATGAGAAGAACTGGCCGCATTAGAGAAGTGTGTCTGTTCCTAGGTAACCAGAGTTATCTGGCAGAGGGAAATGGCGAAATCTCTATTTTTCTTCCAAAGTCTCCCACCACTTTTTTTTTTCCTCCCTTAAAAGAACAGCACGTTTAGGGATGAAGCTCATCCCCTTGCTGGGGACCAGCGCAAGAGTTGGCATGCTGTAGTTTGTGCTCTTGCAGATGCCTGACAAGTGTTTTACAACGATGTTACCATTATCTTCATTTTCTAGCTAAGGAGAGGTGCAGGTGATTGTGAGCGCTGGGTTTAAACCTCCTTCCTGGCCTCTGCTTAGCAGCGCAGGCTCACTTTGGCTCTTTGCAGCGCTGGCCTCTGCCTTGTCTGGTTTGCTGCCTGGAAGGATGTCTTCATCCCTGGGGCAAATGGGCTGTCTGACAGCAAAGGTGAGTTGCATCGCTTTATTTAGCGTGCAGCTAGATTTATTGCCCCAAATTATGGTATTCTGGCTTCATACCCCAGCTCCGCTCCGTAACGGATACTTAATCCTAAAAGAGTTGTTTTCATCACAGCTGCTCAATCCAACATCTGCCAATCTCAATGTCTTCCTCATCTCCAAAGCCTTATTGCTCCTCCATAGCCATTAGCATCTCACCTTTACTGGCAGAAGACTACATAGTCCTCAAATCCACAAAAGTCTCACAGCAGCAGCTTTTCCCAGAGCTGTTTCGCTCCGAGCACGCACGGGGCAGGCAGGCATCGCCTCCTGCAAATACCACCTGCTCCGGCCACGGCTGGGCTGTGCTGGGCCCTCCGAAAGTTAAGAGGAGCTTTAACATATTGGCCTGAGCCCAATTCAACACGGCAGCAGGGTCAGATGGAAAGCCCCAGGCACTGGTTTAGGTATTAAATAGTGTTTAGGGGGCTGCTGGTTGTCTGCACCCTGAATGTCTCTCCACTCCTGGCTGCTTTATGGAAGTGTTAAATCGCAAGTCATTTCCAACAGCCGCTTGCTGCTGTGTCCATCAGATGTTGAGCATGAGGATGAAACAGCTTTTGCTCAGATTCTCGCTCCAGGCCCTCAAAATCTTCTCAGGAGGCACAAGTTTGAGCTCCTGCTGCTGCTATGAGCAGGGCAGGACCCTGGTGCTTGGGTTGTCCTCTGCCGCACGCCCCGGACAAGAGCGAGGGCTCAGGGGCTTGGCAGGAGCAGGGGGCAAGGTTCTGCGGGGATGGGGCAGTGGTTGTGCCGCTGAGCTCAGCTCCACACAGGGAGCTCCCCAAAAGGCTCACGGACCCCAGCATCAGGGTGGGGGCTCTTCCCTTTGCTCTCCTTCTCCAGCTGGAGCCCTGTGGCTGTGTGGGATGGGATGCTGCGAGTGGCCTCGCTCACTCCGTTTTTTTGGGGGGGGCTGATTCTTGATGGTTTTCTATCACTTTGGTGCCATTTTCCAGGCCCTGAATGCAAATGCTTCAGCAGGGAGGCTACATGGCCTGCTCCAAGCAGCTCTCTCCTCTGTGAGTTACAGCAGTGCGTTTTGTGTTGTCTGCTTGCGAATTAGCCCTAATTAACTCGTGCCCTGGGGAGGAGGGCAGGGTTCAGAGCTGGATGCTTTCCCAACAGAAATTCCCTGGCTTTTCTCACTAACTTGCTGTGCTGAGCCGGTTCCATAGCATGCGTTGTAGAGGTCTCTGCAGACCACACCTGGCACACCGTGTGTTCACTGCCGAGTTATGGCATGCTGGAGATTCAACTTTAAATAAAATCAGAACTATTTGCTTCCTTGTCTCCTGCTCCAGAGGATGGATAAATTCTCAAGCCAAATGTCTGAACAACTCATGTAGTCTCAAGGTGCCTGAAATCACATTTTTTCCCCTTTTTTTTTCCCAGTGCGGAGGGATGCAGCATTAAAACCATCCAACCCGTAGCTGAGCCACTTTGGGATCGCGGGCAGCAGCCATGGTGGGCCGGGAGCCCATCACCATCACCCCGTGCACAGGTCCTGCCTCAGGGCTGAGCCCAGGCTGCTCTCGACACACGTAACGCATGCTGAATGGTGTGGGAATGGCACCCTGCTTGGCACCGCCGTGCCCCGCTGCGTTGCAGGCCCATGGGGTGACGAGGTAGAGCCGGGCCGTGCTGGGCAGAGCCGTACATCGCTGCTGCTGGCTCGCAGGGTGTCACCGAAAGGGACACGGAGGGGAAAAAAGGGGATGCAGTGGCCTGGGATGGTGCAAAAGGAAAAGGGGAGGACGGCTGTGCTGCTGGGTACTCTGGGGGAAACGTTATCTCCAGCTGTGGGGTGCAGATGATGGCCCCACTGTGTCCTCCTGCGACGGAGCAGGAATCACCGTGCCGTGCCGCAGCACGGGGACGGGAGCTGCCAAAGGGCACGGCGCAGGGATGGCAGAATCCCCGTTTGGCTTGTGGAGTAGCTCGTTTCTTTTTCCTAATTCTTTAAAATCACAATGTGTTCTAGAAGTAAACACATACAGGAAAAAATACTTCGGATGAATGCTGGCAAGGCGGGAAGTGGGTTCATCAGCAATAGTGTTTCCATACAACTGGAAGAGAATTGATTCAAGCAGCTGGGAATGCTGAAATGGGGATTTGGGAAGTCTGTGAAGGCTGAAGTCCTGGTTCTCCCCAAAACCACACAAGCTCCTTTGCCCATTGTCTGAAAATATTTGGGGGGAATCTGTCCCGTGCCCCGAAGCAGACGAGAGCAGCAGGACCCTACGGGGTGCCTGTTACCTCTCCAATGCTGCTCAGCGCCAGGGTCACTCCCAGAGGCTCCGGCAGGGACGGCTCCTGCGGATGGAGGGAAGGCAGCGGTTCTCCGGGCTGCGGGGAGGGATGTTCTGGGCTGAGTTATCCCAATAAACCCAAAATTGACCAAAGCGAAAGGATTGTGGAGGCGGCAGCAGGGCTGAGCCCCCCACCAGTCCCAGCAGGTCCCACCCCAGACTGGGGCCCATCCCCTATAGCTGTGGCCTGTGCTATAGGTTGCTGGTTGCTCTATATGTCCGTGGTGGCTATAGGGGTGCTACACCCCACGCTGGGGGCGATGGCCTGTCGTGGGACCTGGATCCTGCAGGGGGCTGTATCCTATAGTTGAATATGTACCCTATGGGGTAAGCTATAGGGGGGGGCCTGTCCCCTATATTGGGACCCGTCCCCTATAGGGGGGGCTGTCCCCTATAGGCGGGTCTGTAGCCTATAGCGGAGCTCTGGGACCTGTGCCGTTCAGGGGTTGTGAGCAGCAAGGGGGCCTGTATCGTATAGCAGGGCCTGTCTCCTGTAGGGAGCCGCAGGCAGCACGGGGCCCGTCCCCTATAGCAGGGCCTGTCCCCTATAGGGGGCCCGCATCGAGCGCTCCGGGCAACAGAGAGTTAAAGGGAAGCT
>VXAA01006780.1:301362-320578 GCA_013399115.1 Anseranas semipalmata | reverse complement strand
GGGGGGGGTCCGGGGCCCCCTCGCTGCGGTTTCTCCTTTGGAGCCGCGGGGAAGGGGCCGGGGGCCGCCCGCCGTCGTGGTCCCTCTCCCCCTAAATCGGTGCTCGGGGCCGGTACCGGGGCTCCCCCGGGTGTGTCCCCCTGGCCGGTGGAGCCGGGGCCTCGCAGGATGTCGGCTCCTTTGTATGCGGCTTTCCTCCCTCCAAAAGGGGCTGGGAGGGGTTTATTTGGGGAAAGGGGCTGTGCTGCACGGGGTATTTAAAATAGGTCTTGTTCTGTAGCAAAGCCGGTGAGGGTGAATGTGAGAAACGGGGAAAAATAACCTGCCCTCCTTCTGCCCCACCAGAACGGAGCTGACTTTAACCATTCCTCGGCAGCCAGGGGAGAGGTTTGCAGGCAAGGAGCAGCTCTCCCGTGCCAGCCTGGCAAGCAGGGAGCCGGCCACCAGAGGCCTGCGGCTCCTGTCTGGTGGCAGAGGGGAACCAGTGGGGTTTTGGGACCGAGAGGGAAATAATGTGGTGTTCTGGGGGTGGTAGGGAAGGAGGCTTTTCTTTTGAGGCATGGCTTGCAGTCTGAGCGGCACGGGGACCAGCCATGTTATGTGCGTTTCTGGAGTTGAAAAATGAAGTTTGTTAAACCTCTTTCAAGTTGCTATGAAATTAGGCTGTTCTAAACAAGCTGGAGGTGACTGGGACCTGGGTCGTATTCTGTACAAAACGACCGCTGGCGTGCGAGTGGTTCGCACCAGTTCGTTTGGAAGTTGCCTCGTTAACTAATCCATTTGTTTTCCTTTCGTACAACAAGTGGTTGGATATCTGGAAATAAGAGGAGCGTGTAAGTTCATCTGCCAGCTGGACTGTCCTGTCAGCGTGCCACACGCAGCGTGCCCCCGCCTCACCGCTGCCGGCGCAGAGGTTTAAAAATTGGGCCTTATATAACAGATTGGAGGAAACGTTTGGTGTTTGCCAGTGCGTCTGAAAAAGAATTGCTGTAAATTAGGGCAGGAGGCCTCCGTGGGGATCGTGTGGAGAGGCCTTCTCTGTGGCGGGGTAGGCTTGTCTGCTGCAACTTGCCAAAGATTTGTTGGTTTTGTTTTAATTTGGTGCGTTACAGATAGGAACGTTGTTCGGTGATGATTTTATCACTGCTTGGTGCCTCTGGGTGGGTTGTAGTCTTGTCTGACCCAAATGTGCTGCCAGGCTGGAGGCAGCTTCCCTGGGGTCCGTGGTGGGACGCACGCTGGGGAGCCCCGAGTTCCCCGCAGGGATCGTCTCGCTGGCGTGTAGAGACCGCTGCCCTCCCGTGCCGGTCTGCCCTGGGATTTGATCTCCTGGTCGCCAGTTTATGAATGCGTGAGGCCTCGTGAATCCGTTCTGTAGTTTCGTTGCAAAAACAGCTGCCGCTCCGCTTTACGCCCGCGTCGAAACGACCGGGGTGCAGTTGGTAGTGGTTTGCAGGGGAGAATGTTTTTCTGTCCAGCAGCTTCTCGGGAAGCGCTGAATGGAGCTCTGTGTTACTGCCCTCGCAGCGTGGCTTGCGTTCGGTTTTCTTGTCGCAGCACTCAGGAGAGCGGGTGGAGAGGAGGAAGTTGGCACTTGCAGTTCAGCAGGTTTCCGAATTCTGCCCTGCGAGCGCATCTCCGTGCTGGTGTCGGTACGCCGAGAGGCTTCGCATCGCCTCTTGCTTTGTATTCTGCTTCTGAGCTCCTGTGCAGCCCGAGTGTTGTCAAAACTGCTAATACGGGAGTGACTCAGCGGATCAATGGGAATGACATGAGGGCTGTGCTTATGGACAATCAGTATTTTCCCCCCACCCCCTCCAGCCCCACTGGGCTGGAAGAGATGATGTCCGAGAGCAACTGTCAATAAACATGTTTACTGGGCTCGGGCCTGATTGCCTTCTGTAGCCTTCTCTTCCCCCCTGGGGTTTTCCTAGCTCCTGTGGCTAGGAGAAGCCCCGTGCTTGGAACAGCGGCGCTTTGCTGCGACCGCTCCGTCCAGGTGCGTGTGCAGCCTGCGGTCTGAGGGCATCAGAGCTGCCGAAAGGACTGCCCCCTGCATGGGTCAGGGCAGGAGGCTGTTCATCTGCCTTTTTTTCTTTTGGCTAGGGGACCTGCAGCACTAGGGGCACCCAAACGCTTATCTCGGATCGCAAGGAAGCCTCCTTGAGCGGCACCTCCTGCTGCGGCCCCTTGCTGGGAGTTTGAGAGGTGCAGACTCGAGGCTGTAGAAGCGACTCCGCCGCTCTCCCCTGCTCGCCGCGGGGCTCGGTGCCCTGCTCACCGCGCTGCCCCCGTCCCTTCCAGCTGCCTCGCCAGTCGAACCCTGGCTGCTTTGGTCCTGCCGTGCGCTGCGAGGGGAGGAAGGGGGAACAAGTCGCTCTGCGGCCCTGGAATTCTGCCGGAGAACAAGTTCTCTTCCCGCTAGAAAAGCCGTGTGCTTATAAATAGTTTGGGTTTTTATTAGAATGGATGTTTATACTTCCTACGGCAGTCAGTATCTCCGGTAGGACTGTGGCTGCAGAGATGAAGCAGGGCTCAGTTGTGGGGAAAGTACAGAGGTGACTTTCTGCCGGAGCGGCCGAACGCTGATGTTTGGGCTCTCCTGGCTGCCCTCCATCTCCTGGGGGATTCTCCCACGTCCCTGCTCGGGCTGCAGACTTCCTGTTGCACGCCTCCTTGCATGCTACGCTGAGGCATTATTCCTAGCAATTGCTTTTTTAAAAAGTCAGCCAGATGCGTGCTCTGCGTTAGATGTTCCCAGATACCTCCTGCCCTGTCTTTGCTGTGGTGTCAGCTGCTGGGGGGCTCTTTGGCAGCCGGTACGAAACCTGGGTCAGCCCTTCCAAGGCTCATCTTGACCCGGAGCGTTCACGATTGTGATTTCCCCCCACACACACACCTCCTCGCGGGTGCTGTGATGGGGGGGAAAAGTGATACGGCGAGTGCTGGGTGAAATGCAGCCTGTGGAAAACCACAAGAAGTCTGTCTGTCTTCCGTTTGCTGCAATGGCAACGTTGCAGCAGGTTGGTGAGCTTGATGAGCGTCGAGGTGATCCCATGCCTTGTGATTGAGGAAACGGTCCTTCAGGTAAGCTGGAACTCTTAGGCAAAACTTTGCAAGGTGTTTTAAAATGCCGCGTGGAGCAAGATGTTTGCGCTTTCTTTCATGGCCCACGGTAAGGAGAGTTCATTCCCAGGCACCGAGGAATGCAATTAGTTCTTGAAAGACTTAAAATTGGCTTCCTTGGTTCTGAAAAGGTCGCGGAGGGAAGTTCACCGTGTGTCCAGGAAGATGTCCCAGCGCCTGTCACGTCAGCGTTCTGCTGGCAGGTCGGTGCCGGCTGCGACCCTAAAACCCAGCGCTCCCGTGCTCCCCTCCGCCGAGGTGGTGACGTGAGGGGGGCCCAGAGGCTGGGGGGGGCTCCCCGAGGTCTTCTCCTGCCCTGGCCGGTGGGAACGGGGCCTGAAGAAGAGTCGGGAAGCGCCGGGCTCTGCGTGGTGCTGGTGTGTGGGAGCACAGCGTTGGGGTGAGCCAAGGCACCGTTGCAGCCAGGTCTTGGAAATTAAGCGCTCCTTGGGCTCCCCGGTGTGAGAGACGCGGAGAGGCCGGGCGAAAGAAGCGCTCGTTTTTTTCATCGTTCATTTTTACACATCCACTAACCAAAGAGTGTCCTGTAGCCCTTTGTTATTTAATGTTATGTAATGTTTTTTAATGAAGGAGGCCTGGCTTTTGCTTTCCAAATGGTAAATGAGATGCTTGGCAGGTGACGTGCAGGCTTTGTCCTCCTGAGAGGGAAGTTCTTAAGTTAATTAACAGAGGTTAACATTGGACTTGAACTTGGATTTTGTGAAGCTTCCCTTTGGAAGAGCTCCGCGGTGCTGGGGGGGCCCCGTGAGCACGGGGAGCGTTCCCCTTCCCAGCCTGGAAGCTCTCACGGAGCGCGGCCGTGTGCTGGGCAGGGCGAGGGGCTGAGCACCGGGCGCTGGCGATCTGATTTCAAACCAGAACGGAGCCTGACGGCTTCGTACTGCTCAGAGCTCTGCTCTTGCAGACCCTTGTCAGCGCCTGGCATCTCCAGGTAGAAAATCTCGCGGCTGTTTGCCTTCAGGTTAGTGCTGACGTATCCACAACACACGAGACCCTTTTCCTTTTCCTTTTTTTTCCGCATGGAGCGTTGGAAGTGATGAAGTTTGTACTCCCTCTGCCTGGTTTCCCTGCCTTGATGCAGGGAAGGACGGTGCTTTCCAGTACCTTCCGTGTGGGCGAGGAGCAGGCTGATGTCTCCATGTCTCCTGGGATACCCTCCCCTTATCCCAAAGGCACTGCGGCCCTTACTCGAAGCCCAATTTTTGTGCTCCCCAGCATGGAGAACATCGAGGACGCTGCTTGGAACAAGCGCTGGCCGTGGAGGAGCGGTTTGCATGCCGGGGGCATCATGCAGCGGGGTCTGCGCGCCGTGGGACGCGGCGCTGGTGGTGCTGACGGGTACGGGCTCATCTCCGGTAACTCGCACGCTGATCCGGGAAGAGGTTGTCCGAGCCCACGGCAGGTTCCCCAGCCTGCAGCGCTGCTGCCCTCCAAGCTGGAGCTGGCTCAGCTCACCTGAGCCCTACGGGGTGCCGGGCGGAGCAGCTCTCCCTCCCGGCCCAGCTGCGTGGAGCAGGGCAGCGGAACTGGGCTCCGGCACAACTGGGCATGGCAGGGCTGCTTCGGGAGAGGCAAGGCTGGCGGAAAACACCGTGCGTGAATGTCTGGATGGCACCCGCGGTTCCCAGCAGGTTCTTCTCTCATATCTCCCTGAGTGTGTAAGTGCAGATCTCAAAATAACTGCGTGCGTGGCGCGGAGGATGCTCTGCAGTGGGCTTGGCTAGATGAGAGCAGACACCTGAAGCGTGGTGAGGCACAAGCAGGGGACAGATCCCACCACGGGCTGTGGCCCTGGCTGGGGACAGCCCAAATTCTGACTTCTCCTGGGACTGGAGTGCAGCACTCGGTGCTTTGCTCCTATTTCTGTTCAGAGCCAGAAATCAAAGTCCACAGTGATGCTTCAGCCAGAATCGTTTAGAGGCACTTGCTGTTGTTTTAGGGCCAATATTTAACCAGTTCCTGTGACGAGGAATGCCTGCTAGACTCTAAATATTTGCCTGAAGGAAGAAGTTGGAGAGAAGAACGTCCGCTGGGGGGGCAGGGGGAACGGCAGGAAGCGTGCTCGAGCCTCTGTACGTACGGCTCTGCATAAAACCGCCCGCGTTCCCCTTCTGGCTCGGCTGCGGCAGGTACCGAGGCGGCTCCGGCGGAGCTGCAGCGGGGAGGAAATGTTTGTGCGCTCGGGCGCGCGGCGCAGGGTGTGTCTGCGTGCACGGCCCCGGCCTCGCTCCCCCCGCCGGGGGATTTAAAGGCGCAGGTTTGGAGCCGCTTTCCAACGGGGGGGAGCAGCCGGGCAGCGCGGGCGGCCAGGCTGAAGCGTGCATAAAGTTCCTGAGAAAAGAATCTTAGCGGAAAAGAAATGCTCTGCTGCTTTTGCTGGAGCGTTCGGCGGCTGTGAAATCCTCTGCAGTGGATCCTGCTCGTGGCAGGATTTCCCGTTCCCTGGTCCCGCGTCTCTGGGCAGAGAGCAGCAATGTGGCGATGCGCTAGGGTGCCGGGGATGCGCGTCAAAATCGGGTCGGGTGATGCCGGCGGCTCCGAAGGAAAGCACGGAGTCACTGGGGGGTGTGAGGAAATGGAGATGGAGAGGAACCTGCTGCTCCTCTCCCAGCTCCGTCCTGACCCCCTAGGTGCCCCTGGGCAGGTCAGGGAGCCCGTCTGCAGAGGTGACAGGAACGGGAAACACAAGTAATTGACTCAAAGAAAAGAAAAGGTTTGGGTTCGGATGGAAGTGTGTGCTAGAGAAGCGTGACTGCGTGTTGGCTGGGGTTTCTGGGACAAATGGGAGAAGTGAGAGCCCAGAAACGAGGGAAAAGGGACGGTTTGTACACGGAAATAATGTTGCAGGTACTGATAGCGGCGGGATGAAATGGCTCCTCCGGGGGGTGCATCCTGCGTGTTCCTTCGTGCAGGTGATCCTCTGACATTACAAATGAAGCCCTTTGTGTAGGGCCCAGAGAAGGCAATGTTGAGCAGGGAAGGTAAAGGGAGGAACTGCTGGGGAGACAGCTGCCTTTTGGATGAGCCCCGTGAGAAGCTTCCCCACGGACCCGTTTCTCTGCCAGCCGGGAGCAGCTCTGCGGCCGCCTTTCCGCTGTAGCCGCTCGTGGTATTCCTGCTTCAGTCCTGGCCTTCTGATCTCGTGAAACGCACACAGATGGGGAACGAGGGAAGGTGAGAAAAAGCCTTTGGAACATGCCCTTCTGATGTGGAGGTTGGTGGCAAACCAAACCGAGTCCCTCATCCGCAAAGCTGTCACGGTGCTTAATAAGGGGGTGTGAATCCGATCCTCTAGGTGAGAAACTGAGGGATGGAGGAGTGAAAAGATCCCGGAGAGCTTGTGGCGTGACCAGGAACGGGAGGCAGGTCTCTGGCCCCTCTGATCCAAAGCTTATCCCTTCCAGCAAGCCACCAGGCTGGGGTATTGGTCTAGGACCTCAGGAATCTGTCCCAGTTAGTTGGGAATCATCTTCCCGTCTTGTAATAGAGGGGGTGGGAAGACAAATGCCTCGTGGATCGCTCGTGGCTTCTCTGAAGACGCTGCTGACGCTTGCGTGTAAGCTGATGGATATCGTCGTGCCACGGCGCATCCCTCTGCCCCAGTTACTTTGCGGTGAAGATTAATTGCACGGAGCCTCCTTGCTGCTCGCTCTTCCCCGCGGTCTGGCCTCTGGCTCCTGTTTGTGGCCCTGGAAGGCTGTCCCCGCTGGGTGACCGTCCCCGCTGGGGTGGGGAGCTGGGAGCAGCATACGTAAGGCGGGGCAGCCACGGGCCCTCTCCCGTGCGGCTCGTTTCCAGTAAGGAAGTGATGCTGGCATCCCGGGGTGAGGAGCTTGACAGCTCAGGGGAGAGATTTCCCTGGGAACGCCTCCCCGGCGCTGTCCCTCCCGCCTTCCTCCTTCCCCTCCCGGTCCTTAAGGCTTGGCAGTAATTTGGGAGGAAATATGGGGGGCTTCGAGCAGCCCGAGGGGGAGAGCAGAGGGAGAAGCGGTGCTCGCTCGAATGTGGGCCGGCTCAGCTTGGCAGAGCTGCAGCTCTGCAACCCAGCGATGGAAGCGGCCTTGTCCCCTTGTCACCTCTTGGAGTGACACCCCCACTTCCCCCGCCTCCGGGACTCCCTGTGGTGATGGGGCTGGGACAGAGCAGGGCTGGTTCCGTCACTGGCATCGTCCCCTCCTTCTGCGTGACCCCGGGGGAGTTGGGGAAGTTGCAATTAGCTGTATTTTGGTGATGGGAGAGATTGCTCATCCCAGGCACCCCCTTCCTCCCTGCCTTGTGTTGCAAAAGGCCACCCCAAATCTGCCGGTGCAGCTGCTTCCTAACCTGGTTCTGTCAAACGGATATGGGTTAAGGGGAAAACAAAAAAAAATCCTACTATCAGAAGTGCTTATGCCAACCCAGATCCTGCTGACAGCAGAGGGCTTGGTAGCGATACGCGTGACGGGAGGCCAGGCGGATCTCTGCGGAGTGACAGTCCCCAGATGGGACGAGGAGCTGGGGAAGCCTGCTGTCACACGCATCTCGCCGTGCCTTTGGCAGTCGGCGCGCGGAGCCCGGCTGTGCGCTTCGTGTCCGCTGGGCTTGTGGCTCCGTTTCCCTGCGGCAAAACGTGGCTGGTGGGTGACCCCTCGGAAACCCCTTCCCGCTGCAGGCCCCAGCGTGCCCCCGTTCCCTGTGGGATGAGAAACGATCCCGAGTCGTGGAGATGGGAGGTGAAGCAGGCTCTGGTTTTCATTCCCCCGGTGCCGCGTGGCTCTCATCCCGGCCACTCGCTCCCCGGTCCTGCGAGCGGCTGGGAAGGTCCCCGTGAGTAGGGCCACGCGTGCAGATGAGCTTACAGGGCACAGCGGCCCCGGCCCGGCTTTTCTCCCGCTTGTGCCGCAGCTTTCTGCGCAACGGCAGGCGGTTGCGTGCCTCGGTTCCCTCTTCTGTAACGACACTTCCTCGGTGAAGTACCTCAAGCTGCCTGCTGCGAAGTAGAAGAGCCAAGGGGCATTTATTGTTTGCATCAGCCGTCCGGAAAACCCCCGGAGCTTGTGACTAGGAACATCAGGAAGACGCAAACAGCTGCTGCTGCTGCTTGGATTGCCGCCCAGCTTGCTGGGAGGGAAGGAGGTGTGCTCCCACCCCGGTGGGTGCCAGTCCGGCGCAGAGGAGGTGGCCTCTTCTGGAGCGTCCCGCGTGGCGTGACAGATCTGGTCAATCGTACGTGTTCGGGGCGGCAAGCACGAAGTTTGAAAGAGCAGCACCCAAACCTGGTGTTGTCTGGAGCTCCCCAGCGAGCTGGGCTCTGGTCGGATGGTCCCGGCCAAATGGAGGGGATAATGAGAGGGGGTTCTGCCATGTGCGGATAATGAGAGGGCAGCAGCTTCCAGCCTCCCGTGCCTCTGGGCTCCCGAGGTTATTTGGGAGCCTGTCCCAGTGCCGTGGGAAGGAGAAAGCTCTGAGCGTGCGGCCTGCCATCCCCTCCCTGCTCTGTGTGCCTTTGAGGACATCTCCTCCAGGCGGGTGGGAGGTTTTGCGCCTGCCCCCCAGCTTGGGCCTGGAGGAAGAAAGGAAGGGAAGGGAGCCGCACGCATCCAGGAATTTGCTTGTGTTATAGGGACTGGGAGATGGCTCTGTTCCTTTGGAGAACAGATGTGGAGCCCCCCGTCCTAGCTGATCCCTCAGTGCCGGAAGGAAGCGCACGTGGGATTCAAGGCTGCGGGATCTCTGAGGACAGCCTCGGAAGGGTAGCGTTCGTCCCCTCCGCCTGGACGCTGTCCTGCCGTGCCGAGGCGCGGACCATCCTGCGGGCAGCGTCCCCTTATGTCCTGCCTGCGACGCCAGCTGCTGCAAAGAGGAAGGCAGATCTTCGTTCTTTGTTGGCACATATTTCTTTCTCTGGGCCACAGCGGAGGGCGCGATCTTGTGGGAGCAGCCCGTGCTGACCGACCGGCCCTGGGGCAGCGGGACGTGCTCCTGTCTCCCTGCTTTGGTGGCAAGAACCAAAACCCATTTCACAGACGGGGGCTCCGAGATCTTCAGGACTTTGCCGTTCGTCCGTCTGACTTCACACCGACGTTTAAGCGCACGTGTGCATTTAAATCCACGTGTTTGGTGGAGGGACGGGGGAAAAAACCCAAAGTTTATTAACAGCAAGCAGCGCCAAGCAGCCCCGACACAGGCTGGGAAGCAAGCCCATCGCCGTGGGGTGGGAGATGGGCGGTCGCTTGCCAAAACATCTGCTCCCCGCTCCGGGGACATGCGGTAACGGCACCGGCTGCGCGCCCTTCTCCGCGGGTCGCGGTGGCAGGCGACGAGCAGGAGGCTGGGGCTCGGTGCCAGCTCTCAGGTAGGCACGTCGTGGCCGCTGCGATGTCCCCCTCCGCGTGGGGAGGATCTTTCTGCCCAGGTTTGTACCTGCTGCTCCTCTGGGTGTGCTGGCAAAGCCCTCGTGCGCCCTGAAGCCTTTGCCGGGCAGGCTCTGCAGCCCCTCTGGCACAAGGCAGGGCAGCTCTCTGCTGCAAAGCAAAGCAAAGGTGCAGCACGACTCTGGCTGCAGAGGAGGAGGAGGAGGGGAGGAAGCCTTCCTCTCTTCTGGCTGCCTCTGAAGCCAATGGCAACTTTTCTTTCACATCTGCTCCTGTGCACGCTGCCTGATGTGTGCTAAGATCCCTTATCAAGCGAGAGGCGAGCAGTGCTTTATATTGCTTCTTTTATAAAAGTGTCAGCTTTTGAGGACATGAGAGTATTCGGGGACAGGGCTGAGGAAGCAGCGTGCTGGCAGGGATGGTCTCAGCCTTATTTCAGGCTGCAGTGGCACAGGAGGAGGTGTCCTGGCCTCAGATGTGAGACGCCAAATGGAAGCAGTTGTTCCCAGCCGCCCACCTCTTGCTCCCGATCCAGCACCGTTCCCCGAAGCCAGACCTGCCCTCGCGGCTCCTGCGCTGCCGGGGAAGGACGGCGAGGGCACGGCCGGGCCCTGCGGTGCTGCGTGCCCTGCAGCCGTTCGCGGCGCGTCCAGAGCTCCTCGCTGTGTGTGTCGCGAGCCCAGGCAGCAGGAAGGGCGGCTGAGCTGTCAAGGTGGCTTTTGCCCTGCAGCTGAAGCAGAAACGGTTAAAAAGGATCCGTGCCCAGTGGCAGGGGTTGAAATACGGAGTAGGACTGTCCACCCTGACCGTGTTTTCGGCCCTGGCTCTGGAGTCATCCTCCAGAGGCTTGCGCTTGGCAGCTGCTTGAGCAGTGGCTCTCCTTGCGCTTCTCCACTGCCCAGGTACAAGCGTGACTTGGTGCTGGGGATGCAGACCATCTTTTGGAAGCCTGTTTTGTGAGGAGTTGACGAGGCTTGGAAGCAAACCTTGGTGTTGCTGTGGGTGAGCGCTGGGGACTGCAGCGCTGGGACAGAGTTGGGTCTGGCTGCATCGTCCTGTGCTAAGCTTGGGGTTGGTGTCGGCTGCTGTTAGACCTGCTCTTTGACGCTCTGAATGGGGTAAAAAGCACTGTCAGGCCTTGAGTGTGGAAGCAAAACCTTTGCAGCCTCTGTCTGTGAGCGTGGTGGTGACAGTGAACCCCGTGGACGACCCGGGCAGGAGGGGTCTGGTTGGGAAAGCAGCGGGTCCTGCTCCTGCACCAGTCCCCGTGAACGTGAGCGGCGGGGAGCAGACGTGCAGGGTGCGGGGCTGGCAGACAGGCTTTTGCTGGCCGACTGCTGTGGACTTCTGGAAGGCAGCCGCTTCCTTTGCAGCTCTGCCTTCTAGCAGCAGCACGGATTTAATTAGTGTCTGGTGTCTAACCGGAGCTTGCAGCGTTGTGGACGCATTGTCTGCTTCAAATAAACACCCGCTGGCAGAGCCGCAGAAGCCAGCGCGTGCGAGGGACTCGCCGGCCGAGGCCGCTTGTTCAAGCCAGCGGCTGGGCTGTCAAGCGCCCCGTGGAACCCCGGTCCCGTGCCGAGCAGGAGCTTGGACGGCATCGGCAGCATGCGACCCCTGGAAACCGCTGGAGCGTACGGAGACGGAGAGCCGGGAGTCAGGCTCCGGCTGAGCACTGGCCTCTTGAGCTCTCCCCGTCAGAGGCTCTGCTTTGTCTGTACTCAACTTCCTTTCTTCTAGCGCTGCTAAGTCCACGTTAGTAAAACCGAAACCACTTCAACATCCTAATTAGTTTTTTTTGTGCTGAACTGTTAAGATGCGACAGATTCCGCAGAATTACAGCTTTGTGTAAGTGACTTCGCGCGGGGGCAGAAGAGGAGCCCGCGTCTTTTCCGTTGCTGTTCAGAAGAAGGGTTACAGCTCGGGTTACCCATCCGCTGCCTCCAGCGTCCCTCTTACGGTAACGGCGGAGCAAGTTGCAGTTTCTGAGACAGAAATTGCTCCATCCGTGCGCAGAACACCAAAGCCATGCTTAGTACAAGCAGCAGAGCGTCAGGCTGGAGCCGGGTTGCTTGCTCTTCGTGCCGTCTTCCAGCTGCGTAGCGAAACCTCTGCTGGCCCAGTAGCCCCGAGGAGAGCTGATGCTGCTCTTGGACAGGAGACGCAGGTGCAGTGAGCAGGTAGAAGACGCTGGTGGCATCCAGAGTCCCGATGGCAGGGCCGGATGGGGAAGGTGGGCAGCCCCAGCTGGACCCGCGCTGGTCTCGGCATCTCCTGGTGCCCGACTCCCTCCTGCAGCCGGGTCTCGGCGTTCCTGATCCCCGCGGTGCCTTGGCGTTGCCGCTGGTCCCACGTGCTGCGGATCTGGCACCGGGACCGCGCTCCAGGGGCCTGTGACGTGCCCGTGGCTCCGAGACCCAGGAGGTGGCTGCCCTGGGACTCGCGTGGCCACAATTGCTTGTCACGCAAGGGGTAAATGGGGGCATGTGGTCCTTTTTGCGGGTGCGTGAAGTCGACCACAAAGCTGTTTCCATTCAAGCCTCTCTGATAAAGCTTCAGTGGTTATATTCTGGTAGATTTTATGAATTCTGTAGTTGGAAGTTCAAGCCTGTGGCTGAGGAGCCCAAACAGATGGGTAGACTCTGCCGGGCACTCGGTTCTCAGATGGATTTCTGACTTGTGCTGCGTTTGATCTTTTTCAGTCTAGTTTTCAGATCTGGCCTTACTTTAGTATGTGTGTATTTACTATTATTATTATTACTATATTTCTTGAGAAGTATTTTTAGCTTTTTGCTTGGTTCCTGTGCTGCTGCTGAAATTTCAGCCGTGGTATTTCCGGCTCTTGGGTAAAGCGCTGTTAATATTTTCCATCCAGGTGTAACTGCTTTGGGTGGGGATCCAACGAAAAGAGCGCAATTCTGCGTTCGGCTGGGGGCGGATTGCGTAGGAACGCGGAGAGATGCTGCGAGAGGTTTGCTTTGGGGCTGCTTTTACTGAGAGGTTCGGGAGCTGCCCTGGAAGAGCTGCTGACTCTGCAGGCTTGTTTGTGGTTAAAAACGTTAAGGATCCGTGGCGTGGATTCTGCCTGTCCGAAGCGCATCCATTTCCATTTCTGCTCACGCAAGCGGGGAGCGAACACGAATCAAAACCCCGCTTGTGTTGCTTAAAGGTGGGCCCGTTTCCTTATCAGACGTTTTTGAGTCTTAAAGCCTTCGTGTGAGTTTGTGTTATCCGTGTTATCTTCAGAGCATCGCCTTTGTGCCCACCTGGGCTCCGTCACAACCTGGAAAACACTATTTGGTGTGTTTATCCATTTTTTTTGCCGCTTATTTAATTTCATCGTGTTTAGACGGTAGCTAACAGGTTTCAGTTCTGCATCTCCTCTGCTTTGGGGCTGTTGGGGTGCTGGAATTGGGTCAGGGTCCGTGCGGGGGGGACGCTGCACATACAGCGACAGACTCGGGCACTCAGACCTTTTCCCTACCAACCGCACCATCGATGGTGCTGTTTCTGCTGCAGTTGGAAGAACAGCTGAGGTTTGGCTTTTAAAGCAGTCTGATGGCTTTGAATATGTCAGCTTGTAACCTCCAAAGGTCTCCATGAAATCATGCGTGAGTCATTACTGGTTTTGCATTGTGAGGACTTGGTGTAGCTGAGCGTTTGTCCGGCCGCCGAGCTGGGAAGCAGGGCTGTCAGTAGGAAATGTTCTCCACTGCGACGCTGAAACGCGACTTTCCTTGTTGTTTTGGAAGGAAAGATGTAGCACCAAACCTTTTTATTAAAGGAAAATCATTGAAAAGTTCATAGTAAGCCATTAAAAAGCCCCACAAATGTTTGGAAAAAATAACTTGGGAGAGATTTGGAGTTGTAGGTTAAGAACTGACCGGGGTGCGGTGCATAAACGTCTGCTGGGAAGGGAATTGCCAGCAACAAGAGAGCTCTTCTCCTTTACAGCAAAGCTTCACAGACGTGCTGGCTGGAAGAGGAAGCCAGGCGCTGCAAGGCAGGAAGAAAACCCCAGCTTTTCACAGCACCGTTCAGCTCAGAGGGCTGGGGGGGAGCAAAAGCAACGAATGCTTTATTATTATTTATCTGCTTTCATCCCGATGTTTTCATGGCTTGGATGTTTTCTGGATGTGGCTGAGAGCCACAGAGGGATGCCAGGGTAGTACGGCAGCACGGCCCCGTGTGATAGATGCTTTAATCTCTCAAAGAGGCTTGAAGCATTCCTCCTCGGTCTCTTTTTTTTTTTTTTAAATTCACTCTGCATTAACTATACAGTGCTGGCTATCTGCTCTGCTGGTGTTTTTTTGCCAGCAGTGGCCAGGCTGGGGGTGCCCGAGCGCCTTGCGGGGCCGAGGAGCACGGGTGGAGGCCTGTGTCCTCCCGTGGCCACGCCGTGTTCTCAACAAGGGGCTGGAGGCCAGGAAGGGAGGGGAGGCTTGGAACGAGGGTGCTCGGATCGTGTTGGATTAAAAGCTTTGCTTCTACAGTTTAGGGTTTTTTTTTTTTTTTTTTTCCCTGAAGACTGGAAGAAATTCTGGTAGAAACATTAGCCTTGGCTTTGTTCTTTTTTTTTTTTTCTTGTCAAGAAGCAACCTGGATGAAAAAAACAAACAGGTTTTGGACAAACTTCCCTTTAAAAACATTTTCACAAAAGTGAAACCACTCCGGCCGCATCCCTTCGGTGCCGAGCAGGGAACGGTGCAGGGAGCGCGGTGCCGGGACCACGCCTGCCGGGTGATCCACGGCTCGGTCCGACGGCGCTGCACGGACGTGAGCTGGTGTCGGCATCTGTGCAACGAGGGATGAAAGCACTTGCGAGGAAGCCGCCGGCTGTGGGCTGTCAGCTCACGGGGACGAGCGGCCCGGCGGGCTCGATGCGCCCCGCACGGATCTGTGACCACCGGTCGAGGTGGGAGATTCTTCGGTTCTGCTCCGTTCCCTGAAGGATGCCATGGAGGAGGAGGAGGAGGAGGGAGAAAGTCGCCGAGGTCTCAGCACTGTTCCCAAGCTGAGAAAGAGCCAAGCGTCTCCCCAGGGAGCTCAGATGGCCGAGGAAGATGCAGGGGGTTGGTATCGCAGCGTAACGCCTCGGATGCGGAGGGCTGGGAAGTCGACACGTGCCCGGCTCGCCATGGAGGCGGCGGCAGAGCTTCGAGCTCTCGAATCCCACCCCTGAAGCCGCGTCTTCCGAAACGCACCCGGGTTCCCCGCCGGCTCTGCGTGGGCAGTGAGGTAATAACCTATTTAACGAGAGCTTCCCGTTGTGCTGACCCCAACGTGAACACGCGAAGGAGCAAATGGAGGAAACGGCGCTGCGCTGCCTCCTGCCTGCCTGGGAGCTGGGAAAAGCCTCGGCAAGCACGAGGAGGCCCGGAGGCCGTCTCCGCTTAACCCGACCCCGCCGGGGCCGGGGGGGTGACGTCCTTGTGGCTTCAGAAACCACGAAGTGTCGCGCCTTGCTGGGAAAGCGGCTGCTTTTGGGACTTCCTGATTTGCAGGGATTCCCCCCCCCAAAAAAAAGCCCTTCACTGGGCTGGCACCGCAGGGCGGTCGGGGCCGGCCCGGCTCTCCTGGGCAAGGTGCGGGCACCCAGAGCTGGGTGCCCCGGGCTCCTCTCTCAAAGCACTGCCCTCGCCGTGAGAAATGAGGAGGAAATTGGGCCAGAACAAGGGTGGCTGCCCGCGGAGCCACGTCCCAGCCTCTCGCGCTGCTGCGGTGGGAAGGAGCTGGCGGCGAGGCGCTGTGCGTGGCCAAGGGCTGCGGGAAGCTCCGCAGATCCCTCGGGAGCCCCTTGCGTTGCCGAGCCCGGCGGCACGAGGCGGGGAGAGGAGCCGACGCTTCCAGCTTACGACTTTCCTGTTGCCCAAGCCAAAGGTCGCTGTACGCTGTCCCGGGTCCAAGGCTTGGAAGGACTCTTCATTTAACAAAAGAACCTCCTACCAATTGTTTGGTTTCCTCGAAAATCCACTCGGCTCTCATCAGCGCGCAGGCTTGAGTGGCGGGGAACTTGGCAGCGTGTGATGGAGCACGGGGCCACCTCCCCAATGGGGACAGCAAGAGCAGGAGCGCGCTCGGAGCGGCACTGCCGGGACGGGGCCACCTCCAAGCACGTTTTCACGCGTGGCACCGGGGTGCGTGCAGGGCAAGGGGAAGGAACGCGAGCGGGGTTTTCTCGAAGCTTTCAGCCGTTGAAAGAACCAAAGTGAGGAGCTTCAGCCCAGGGGGTGACTCCTCACGCCGGCCCTGACAAGCACAGGACGCCGCAGACCCAGCGGGGAGGATTTGGGACGCTCCAGAAGGTTTTCCCTTTCCTCTTGGCCCAGAGCTGGTGGTACGAGGTGGCTCTGCGGCCAGTTCCCATCCTTCGAAGTAGCTGGCGTGGTCCCTGTCTGCAAGCTGCAGCTTTGCTCTTTGCTCCTGGCTGTTATCAGCCCACGTGGCGATCGTGGCCGATCTGCAGCTCCTCGCACCCCGGGTGAGTTCTCCCCGCGAGCCCCTCGCCGGGGCCTGGCCCAGGAGCTGAGAACTTCCCTCGCTGTGGGCAGCAGGCGGCCCCGGGTAGCGCGTGGGGCGATGGAGAGGGCGTAGATCGCTTGTTAGACGTCGCTGTCACCCTCTTGCTGTTCCTGTGCCTCCCTTTGCTGTTCGTGTTCATGAAATTAAGAAGTTTATACTCGTCTGGGTCCATTTGCAGCCTCGCAAGCCTTTCCTGGTTTATCGGGTCCAGGAGATTCCCCATCTGCTGTCCCCCAGCTTGGGTCTCCTAGGGCAGAGCTGGAGCTCCTGGAAAACCCGGTGGGAATTTCGGTGTCTGCTCCTGGGAAACCTCCCTGTCGCGGCACGGCTTCTCCCCGTTCCGTCGGGACCGGGGTTAGCTGCCGGTCCAAAGGCTGCAGCACACTTTTAACTGCAAACCTTTCCAGACATCATCTGGGACCGTCTGCAGCCTGTTTGGAACACCCTGGCTCTTCCTTTGTTTTAAGACTTTTGATCTCGTAAGCGAAGGCTTCATCTGCTTCTTAAACTTGGAAGATTTATTGGGTTTGGGTTTCAGCTCTGTAAGGCCATCGGTTGCTTCTTGGTCTGGATTTTTATATTGGAGCCAGCTGATGGGTCGTCCTTTGGGACATCAGGGTATTTGTGATTATTTTTAGCTTTTAATTGGCAGGGATCTGTGCTTTGAGCTGTGCAGTGTCAAGGGCTTTTCTTTTTTGTGCTCTCAAGAAGCTTTTCTTTCTCTTTCATCTGGATGCAGCTGTGTTTCTCCTCTGCTCGCAAAGCTCAGAGCACAGGGGGGGAACCAGCTTCAAGCAACCGTCCTAAGGGCTCGTGGGGCTCAGGGCTCATCGCAGCCGGGGCCCCGTGACGAGGCGGCAGCACCGCAGCGAGCACCCGGCAGGATGCGGCCCGGCCAGGACACCTGGACTCTGCTCCGAGCAGGGCCGCAGACTCACTCGGGGTGACCTTGGGCATTTTTTATTTTATTTTCCTCCTCTTCCCCTCTTTTGTCTTGCCCTGCTTAATTGTAACCTCTTTGGGCCAGGAACTGTGTGTGTGTATAAAGGGCCCAGAACAATATGCCCCAGATGTTATTGTACAAACCCTTTCTCATCAGCCACGAGGTTTCACAGTACAGGAAAGAAATTTTAAAAATACATTGATATATTTTTTTCAGCATTTTAGTCTTGCAAACGTGGCCGGGAGCCTCCTGAGCTTTGATATTCCAGTCCAAGTCGTTTCGGAGACGAGGGCTAGCACTGGAATTGCAGGGTTTGCTTTTGGTTTTCCCTAAAGAAGGAAAAGGACCCACACAGCCCCTTTTTGTCACCCTCCGGACTGCAGGGAGCAGCTTGTAAATGTGGCTGGAGCAGACCTGGCAAGCTTCAAACCAGATGGCAAATAAAAAGAACCCAATACTTAAACAAAAACAACCCCCCCCCCCTTCTCTGCGTTTCAGATGATCTCTGGGTGTTATTTTGCCCCCTTTATGGTACTTTCAGTGTTTTGTGGTTCTGTTTTGGGGAGGTGCTCCAGTCACTTGCACTTGTCTGCAGTTTATTTCAGTTTCAGGTTCCCGGGGCTGGAGCACTTTACATTGCAAACACTGCAGGGGAGTGCTTATTTGTTTTAGGACCACAGCTTGCTTTGGAATTTCTCCCACCAGCCTTCAGGCCAATTTCTTTTTTTTTTTTCTTTTTTTTCCCCCCAAAAGAGAGAAAGAAGTTTTCTTAGTCTCATCTTGCATCAGATTTGATACGGAGCCAACAAATGCAGCCTGGAAGGTGCTTTTCTGAGGCTTCTTGCCCAAATGAAACCTTCGGGGCGAAGGGTTCGTGTTCAAAATGTAGGAATGCGCGGTGGTTTCACCGGGAAGTGTTTTCCCCATGACACAGCCACCCCTGGGGGGCAGCGGGGGGCAGATCTGGATCCCTGCTGCCTCTTAACAAACCCAGGTTTCGCCCTTAGAAGCCCGGCAGGGCTGTTCGCCGAGAGCCCTGCCATTTTACCGAATGTTTCTAATTAGGTTGCTCTCGATTTGAAGAGCCAGGGATGGCTTTAGGGCACATAGTGGAAAGCCTGACCAGTCGCTGAAACCGCACGGAAGAGGTGGGTCGAGAGGCATCGCCTCTCCTTGGCGCTCTTCAGGCACGAAAATAGCTTCTCCTCCCTGCCCTCGCATCTGCACGGGGAGCAGCGGCGCTCGCCCTGCTTTGGGAAGGGGGGGTGACGGCGTGGCGGCCCCCCAGCCCCAAATCAGGCCTTGTGCTGGGCTCTTTGGGAGGGCTGCGGTCGCCCTGCGGATGTTTGCTTCGGCCGGGGGAGGCAGCGCGGTCTCCAGGCGCTCGCAGGAAGCAGTATTTATTAAGGCTAGAAATTTATTTTTTCCCTTCTGTTAGGGCCCTGTCTCGTTCCATTGTCTGAAATTCCCATGCAGAGACTGGCCCGTAACTCAAAAAAAAATCCCAAAAGCAGAGGCTGGAACTCCCTGGGCTCTGGCTGGCGGCCGCCTGCCTCTGTGCAAACAGTCTGGGCATGAAATCCCCCAGGACTGAGCAGAAAGGTCCGCTTCAAAATGAAAGCGGGCTGTGAAGCAGCATGGCCCGCGCATCGCCTGCTGCCTCCCCTTCCCCGCTGCGTGCCTGACCCGGGCCGGTTGTTCCCAAAACACCCGGGAGCCTGCAGAGGAATCGGTTCCCCGGGCCATGATGGAGGTGGGAGAACTTGGGACCGGGGCAGGAGGGCACCGCCGCGCGCCGAAGCCGGGGCGGAAATTATCAGGGGAGCAAAGAATGAGCAGGATATCACGTGGCGGCCGCGCGCGCTCGGGGCTGGGGGGAGAACAAAGCGCGGGGAAGCCCTGCTCCGCCGCCTCTCCCACCCCGCTTCCTGCCGGCACGGGACGGAGCCGGCCGGGGAAGGGAGCGTCGGGGCAGGAGCAGCGGCCGGGAGCGGCGCGGTGGCACGGTGACACAGCCCGGGCCTCGGGTGTTCGTGCAGGCTGCGGCTGACGGAGGCGTTTGAAGGAGGCTCCGAGATGCGTGGGGAGAAGAGGAGTGCTGGCAGGGGACTCTGTTCCTCTTAGACCCTTCCCCTATTCCCCCCGTGCACCCTTTAGCACAAGAAGCCTCTTCTTTTTTTTTTTTTTAAATATTAATAGCTATTGAGGGCCAATAAAAAGTTTTACGGGCTTTTGCCGAGGGTCAGGACTT
>VXAA01006780.1:285718-301332 GCA_013399115.1 Anseranas semipalmata | reverse complement strand
GCGGGGGCTGCAACGGGAGCTGGAGAGGAGCAGGGGAAGGCGGTGAGAGGGGCAGCGAGGCCGGGGGGGGGACAACTGGGGGCTGCCTCCCCCCCCGGGCCTGGGAACAAAAGCCTGGGATCAGCGCTGCTGAAAAGCTGGGGCTGCTGGGTGCCGGCTGCTGGGGCTCGTGCCGAGGTACGCAGGTGGGAAGGAGCTGGCTCGAGGGGTGAGCTGGGGGGGCCCCGCGTTACCCCGTCACCCCCAGCGGGGTTCCCTGCGGGAGCCACGCAAGCAAAGCTTCGTGCTCTGCCCTCCCGCCCCGTGTTCTCATTGCCCTCCATGCCAGGTAGCGAGCAGGGGGTGACTTTCTGCCCTGGGCCGCGATCCTGCAGAATCGGTGGCCCGACGTCTCTCCTTCCTGGGTGGCGGCATCCGTGTTGGAGCGGGACCTGGACCCGCGTCCCATCTGGGCGAGGTGCTGCATGACAGCAGAGCGAACGAGCGTGCCCAGCCCTCGGTTGCTCTCGGCGAGGGTAACGGGCCTGGGTTGGCCGCTGGGCCTCGCTCCGAGCTTCGCAATTAAAAGCGAGGTTTGGTTGGCAGAGAGGACGAAGCGACGGCAATCGGGAGCGAGCGGGGTGCCCGCACCCGGCCAGCGCACATCTCAAGCGGAGACGTGGGTGCCCACGCTCGTGAGTTCGGGGCTCCCATGCACCGGCATCGGTTTTATCCATCCTGGTACCCTGACCGGTGTCTCCGAAGTGTCCCTGCTGCCCGCAGCCTTCCCTGTGGGGCTGCTGGGGTCTCTTCTGGCTCCGACTCATTGCACGTTTTGCCTCCTGCCACGGCCAGACTTCAGTTATTTACGGCAGCGTTTTGGAACCCGGGCGCGCCGCGATGGTCCCTGTTCCCCCACCCCTCAGTCGCAGACACCCTTCGTCATCGCCACCGGGCTGCGCTCCCTGTGGGGGACACGGGACTCATCCGTAAGGTCAGGCCAGCTCTGCGGGGCTGGCAGTAAGATCCCCCAGCTCCCCGTCGTCACCGTGCGCTAATTTTCTCCCTCTCCTTTCCGCAGCTCGCAGAGCGAGGAGCCGCGCTGGGAGGACCATCGCCGCAGGATGTTCCCTCCGCCAAAGAGCTCCCTGTAACGGGCGACGATGACAATCCCGGCGGGACCTTGGGAAGCACTAACGTTTCAGTAGCCCAGCACCCGTGGGTGGCCGCTTCTCCCTCCTTCTCCACGTCCCTCCCTCCCGTCGCACACCGGGATGGTGTATTAACCAAGAAGAGCCCCGCTTCTTTTCTCCTCACCCCTCAACTTTCGGCAGCTCTGGGATTTGTATGGCAGCAGCGTAACCGTGGAGAGGCCGGGGTATCACAAACTTATGGATTTTGATAAGAGAGGAGGGAAAGGGGAGCTGGAGGAAGGTAAAAGGATGTCCAAGACAGGTGGAGGAAGGAGCAGTCATGGAAGCCGGAGTGCTGGAACCAACTCGGGAGTCTTAATGGTGGGTCCCAACTTCCGCGTCGGCAAGAAGATTGGATGCGGCAATTTCGGGGAGCTTCGTCTAGGTGAGAAGGGCCTTCTTCTGTCCTCGCTGTACCTCGTGCGGTGGTCGCTGCGTCAGCCTCCTCCTGCCGCAGGAGGAGCTGGTGCGTGCCCGTGACCGTCAGCGCTCGGGATGCTGACCCAGCCACGCACGGTGCGGGCAGCCCGTGCTTCCTTCGCGGGGCTTTCTTTTCCTCCGCGCCTTCGTGCTGTGCTTCATCTTCCAAACCCCCTCGCGGAGCTGAAGGACCGATCGCAGAGGTATTTCTGTCCCTTCCCCGTACCCGTCGCTCTTTGGCTTCCTCACGGAAAGCGTTCAAGCTCAGTCCTGTGGTTTGGAAGCGGCTGTGGCCCACGCAGGCCTGGGTGATCCAGGTCTGGGATCCCTTAGAGGATAACGTAGACCCTTAGAGGATAACGTTTCATGGGACGCTGTTGTGCTCAGCAGAGCTCGTCCCGCCTCGTGCCTTGGGAGGGAGGGTGGGGAGCAGGAGGTCTGTGCGGCGTTGGGTCTGCTCTGGGGGATGTTTGGGGAGGAGGCGGTATTTCGGTCTGGGTAAATCCGCTGGTTGTTGAAACCAGGTTATTTCAGATGTTCTCCTGAACCTTCCTGGAGGGGTGAGAGAAAGGGCTGAATAAAACCAAAAACTTCTCACAGTCACTTTCCATTTTGAACCACGTTTATCAAGAAAGGTTCAAAAGAAAACTCGTCATTAGAGGGTGGGCGGGTTGTTCTTTCCCAACGAGTCCAAGTGCCACCAGGAGGTTTTCAGTGGGCTTTTAACTCTCCGATGGGCACCGGGCGGCCGGGAGAGGCCTGGCAGTGCCAGGCAGTGCCGTGCCAGCAGCGCAGTCTGGATGCCTCCAGGAATGCGCGTTGGATGCGGCGATGGAGCCTCTGCCAAGCGGAGCGTCAGCCTTGGCTGCGAGCGCTTTGGGAAAGGGCTTGTGCCATAGGAAGAAGGCCAAGAGCCGGTCCCCGGAGAGCCCGGGGGTTTGTGACGGCCGCGGGCCTGGTTGCCGCGTGATATTTTAATCAGCGCCTTTTCAAGCCGAGCTCTGAGCTAAGCCTGCAGGAAACGTGGGCTTCTCAGCAGGCTCTTTGCGTGCCAAAGGAGCGGAGGTGGGAGGCTGCCCGGAGCCCCCGCCGGCAGCCCCGGCACCGCGCGGAACGTGGGGTGAGTTTCCCCGGCTCGGTGTGCCGCCCCCGTCTGCGGGGAGGTAACGTTAGCTCTTCCCGGCACGACAGACTGGCTGGTGCCAGGCTAAACCATCCCGTTCCTGACCTCCCCGATGGGATCGCGGCTTAATTGCAGAGCTTGGGAAAAACGCTTGTTTAAAAGCCAGCCAAGAGGTTCCCAGGGTCCGTCCCTGGCCGGGTGGTGGAGGGCAGAGCTCTGCTCCTTCCTCCAGCCCTAGGTGCTCGAGGGGAGGGAGGCTCCCACCCGCCCGGCTGGGTTTGGGATTTGATCCTCCTCTCACCCCGCGTGGTCCTGGCTGAGCCGTCCTCCAAGGTCCTTGTGCTCTGCTTTATTCCAGACTTTTCCCCGGCTGATTGCGGTTGAAAGGGAACCGCTTCCTCCTTCCCCTTGGGGGGGAAAGCCGAAACAGCTGGGGCTGTTCCTGCTGCGTGCTTGGCACCGAGGGCTGGCACGACCGCTGGCCGGGCTGCTCCTCGCCATCCCGGGTACGGCACCGGGGAGGGCAGGAGCCAGCAGGACAAGCCACCGGTCCCTTTGCGCAGTTTTCCTGCCCTGTCACACCCCACGGTGACGGCCTGAGCACAAGATCTTCTCATCGCAGCAGCGTAAGCCACAGCTATGTGGCTTTTCTCCTAAAATCGCATCTCTCTTCCTTAGGTGTGCCTCCGAGCTGCGTCAGGGCTCAGGAATGCTTTTGAGACCTCCCAGAAAGTAGGGATTCCTCAAACTGGGGAGGAACTGCAAGGGACCAGAGGGATCCCCCTGTGACATGGAGGTGGAAGCAGGGGTGCTCCCCGGCATGCTCCGGGCACTCGGGTTTCCTCTGGGAATGAAATATTCAGTCCTCGAGGCAGGCGGGTTGTGGAGGCTGAAGTGTAGCTCAGTGCTTAAAAACTCCCCAAAATTCTTTGCACTTTTTCCTTTCCAAAAAAAAAAACAAACGGGATCTTGCAGAAACATGTTTGGAGGCGACTCCTCCAGCTCCCGGTGGTGGGGGATAGAGGAAGATGGAGTTGTCTTTAAGCAGGTAACTCTGCCCAGTTTCACCACCGCACCGGGAGGCAGGCGCTGATCTGTCCTTCTGGGTGCCTTAGCTCGGCCGCCCCGGGTGGGGACACGCGTCCTCCGAGGTTCGGAGGTGTCCAAAATCAGGAGCGATTTGTTAAAAATAATATGAAAAAAAAATAAGCCAACAAAACTTGGCATATTGCACTTGTGGGAAGCCAGAAGGGGAACGACTTGGGCAGGAGTTTCTGGCTGCCGGAGCCGTGCTTGGATCCCACCCCTCCGTGTCCATGCCTTGGCATCCTGCTCCATACCCAAGTGCGGCACGAGGCCGTGTCCCGGTCTGACGGCGCTTCTGGCCGCTTCCTCGCTGACCGGCGGGCGCAGGCGCTCTGGGGAGCCGGATGGGAGCCCTGGGGTGCATTGGGTCTGGGGGAGCCTTGTAGGGGCGAGCGAGGGGCAGGTTTGCGTCACGAGGGCGGTGGGTGCCGCTGCCTCCTGCCACCCCTCCTTGCGCCAGCACGAAGTGTCCGGGCTCTACGCGTGAAGTTTGTCCCCGAGCGGAGCGGAGGAGCTGCGTGTGCCGGACAGGGATCTGCCCTCGTCCTCCCCTCGGGGACCCTGTGTCCACCCACCTGGGCGCTGGGCAAGCCCTTCCTGCCCAGCCCCAGGGCTGCTTCGGAGATGGGAGCAGCCGTTTGTCCATCCGGGCCGCCCTGGGGAGATGGGGTGGGGTACAGGGGGGGACCCAGGACCCGGCAGGGGCTGCAGCTTTTGTGCTTCTCACGGTAAATTTCTGCAGATTTGTTTTTTTGCAACCTTTTGTGATTGCCCCTCTCCCCCACCCCAGTGCCTTTGTTTCTACCAGCAGGGTGGAAACACGGCAGCTATCTTCCTTTTAAGTTAAAAGGTGGAAATTAACTTTTCTTTATAAAATTAAACCAGCATTTTGGAGGTGGGGGGAAGACAGGAGGGTCCTTGTGCAGCGTACGGGCCAGCTGAATGAACACGTGCAGCTGCTGGGGCCATCCCCAAGCTTGAGCTGCGGCTTTCACCCGTGGCCTGGGGGCTCCTGCTCGCTCCTGGGCTGCTTCTTGGGAGGGGGCCACGAACGGTAATGTAAGAAAATCCGAGCTGCGGTGTGCACGCTGCGCTTTACACTCCGTGTTCAGCATCTTCGGGAGAGGCTGTGGGAGAGAAAAGCCCCCGCGCTGCGTGCCCACCAGCCCTCTTGCCTCCCTTGCTACCAGCTCACGCTTGTTTTCCCCCTTGATCTTTCAGCGCCTCCAGTAGAGGAAGGTCAAACTCTAAAATAACTTTATTTTTTCGTATTATTTCCCTCCGATGCTACTAAAAAACGACGCTCTGAGGAGCTGTCGTTGCCTGGCCCCACGCGGCTGGGCGCTGGGGCTGCCGCGCTCGCGGTGCTGTGCCGGCGCCTGGCTGCCTTTGCGCCTCGCACGGGTACCGGGGGAGCCGAACAAGCGCCCGGCTGCGACGTTGAGCTCCTGCGGAGGGCAGGGGCTCCCGCGGCTGCACGGGAGCTCGGTTTGGAGGGGACCCCCCCGCTGGGAGCGCGGCGCGGAGCCCGGCTCCTCTCCGAGCACGCCCTGGCTGCCGAGCCAGGGCAGGGGGGGACTCGGGCGGCCGTGACGTGCAGGAGCAGGTGCCTGATCCCACCGCTGCCAAATCCGCCCTCGGGAGGGGGGAATCTGGCCGTTAGGAGGGGTAAGGGAAAGCCACGTCCGGCTTTTCAGTGCCATACAGCCAGCACGCCCGGGTCCCCCCGCGGGGACCCCAGCTCCGGTTGCTGCGGGCGGGTGGCTCTGGCTTGGCCACGATGTGACGCGCCGCCCCGTGCAGGTGCTGGCAGCTTTATTCGGAGACTCCGCCAGCGCTGAGCAGGGCAAAGGCCTCTTTGCAAGCGCAAATATTTGCTTTCTGCTGCCCATTTGCCACTTTTTTTTTCTTTTTTCCCCTTCAAAAACAACGTTTGCTTCTGCGAGCCCTGCAGTGCTGCCTGCTCGGGCGGCAGCTGGGTCCTGCCCGGGGCAGGCCCCAGATTCAGCGCTTTTTGGACGTCCAAGTTGCTGTTATTTGTGCACGTTCGGAGCAGCGGGTGGCACGGGGACCTCGCGGGAGCTGCCGGAGCTGGGAGCATTATAGGAAGGGGTGAACCACGGGGGTTTAGGATCAGCCCCCTGCTCGCATCCCCCCCAGCCTGTTTGCTGCCTCCTCCACGCATTGAGCAGTTGAGCGGTGACCAGGGGCGAGGGGCTGGGCTGAGGTCCCTTGGGATTTTGGTTCGTCCTTGCCCTAGTTGAACCCCCAGGGTTTCCTTGAACTCCCTGGGGAGCCCTGCAAGTGTGGGATGTCCCATCTCCCCCCAGCAGATCCGTCAGCGGTGGGGCCAGGAGCCCTGCGCCTGGCGTACCCTCATGTTATCCTGTCTCCTAATCGCTGCTGAGGGATTTGGATTTTCCTCGCTGTCCCCGCAGTGTCAGAGGGCGAAGCAGCCCGGTGAGGGTCCCTGGGTGGGAGAAGGTCGGCGAGGCAGCAGCCTGAGCCCCTCCATGGCGGCAGAGCCTGGCCCGGGGGGAGCCGCTCCGTTAACACCTCCCATTCATCCCTCTTCCTATAATCCTGCCGCCGACTCTGGCGCTCAGCAGCTGGCTCTGATGTCACCCGGCGAGGATTTATTGCTGCTTCAGGTGGAGAGCAGCAGTCGGAGCAGATGAAATCTTATGCCAGGAGGAGCCTGTTTGTTCCCTGAGCAAATTGCTTGGAGAAAATCCGAGGAGACAGACGCGGCTCCACCGGAGACGTGCGTGCCAGGGAGTGGGGGCCGTGCGTCTGCGGGCTCCCTGTGCTGCGGCAGGGGCCCTGCCACGCTCACCTCCATTTCCCTGGCTTCCTGGAGGGCTCGGGCAGCGGGGACATTCGATTATTTTTGCACGTCGGTGCCTTCAGCTCCTCCTGGGCCGTGCTGTGGGTCTGCTCCTGGCCGAGCATCAGCCTTGCTCCTGCCTCGGCCGGTCAGGTCCCTGCAGGCCTGCGCAGGGAAGCTGCCCCTTCCCAGCAGCCGTCTGATCCCGGAGGAATCCGTGTGCCCCATCTGGGGGTAATTAACAGGCGTGTTGCAACTCAGCGCGGTGGGATCCAGCTCTCGCTCTCGCCTCGAGGCCTGTTTGTGTGTTGTGGGAGCCGCCGAACCTGTTGGGGATGTTCTGCAGCCCTCTGGGCACCGCAGCAGGCGGATGGGGGGGTTAATGCGAAGGCTCCCTCACTTTCAATGCCTCTTTTTGTGTCTCTCCCCGCAGGAAAGAACCTCTACACCAACGAATACGTAGCTATCAAATTGGTGAGTCCTTTTGTGGTCGGGGGGGGGGACGTTTGGGCCGCCTCAGAGGGCAACTGTTCACCCTGCCCGGGCTGTTAAAGTGGGTCGGGATATGGCTGCGCAGGGGAGCTGTGCTCGGTGCTAGGAATTGAGGGCATGCAGGCAACCAGCGTCATTCCAGGTGGGGTGATCCGACCCTGGGGAGAGAACAGCAGGGGCTGTGCTTTACTGGGAGCTGGTTGTGGCCTGTGCTACCCTCAGTACCCCGAATGCCAGCTGCCACCACGCGAAGGAGGTGCCTGACACCCAGCCCTCCCGAGCATCCCGCTCCGTACAACAGTCTTACCCGTTCTCGTTCTCTCCTCCAAGGAACCCATCAAATCCCGGGCCCCCCAGCTGCACCTGGAGTATCGGTTCTACAAGCAGCTCGGCAATGCAGGTACGGGGCCGGGGCCAAGCTGCTGCGGGCAGCCGGTGTCTGGGCGACGCGGATGGGGAAGGGAATGCTTCCCGTAAAGGTGACTCTGCAGCTTCGCTCCCCAGCTTAAGCTACTCCTGCCCATCTGCTGGGCTGGGAGAGGCCGTTCTTACGCAGAGCCACGTCTAATCTTTGATCCCTTTTTATTTAGTTCTTCCCCCCCGCCTCCCCCGCAGCAGTCAGGGATGCAGATGGAGCTGCCTCCCTCGCCCCCCTGCCAAGAGCAGAGCCGGGCTGCCTGCAGCATGGAGGGAGGGCGATGCAGTGACCCCCCTCTGCCTGCAGCCACCTCCGGGAATGGCATGGCCGTGACAGCGTGGCCACGTGCTGCTCGGCCCCGCCGCGAGCACTGACAGCCCCTGCTCCGTCTCTTGCAGAAGGAATTCCTCAGGTTTACTACTTCGGCCCCTGCGGGAAGTACAACGCCATGGTGTTGGAGCTGCTAGGACCCAGCCTGGAAGATCTCTTTGATCTGTGTGATCGGACCTTCACGCTCAAAACCGTCCTGATGATCGCGATCCAGCTGGTGAGCACAGCACCTCGCTTGCGGCTCTGCGTGGGCTGCGTGGGGACCCCAGCACCGGGCAGGCCTCTCCCCATACCTCGTCCTCTCCCCATACCTCGTCCTCTCCCCATACCTCGTCCTCTCCCTGCTCCAGGAGGGATGAGGTACGGGGAGCGCTGTGCACTGTGTCCCCAAGGGCGGATTGTGCCGGATGGCCCCGGCTGACCTGTCCCCGTGCCAGGGCTCTCCCTCGCCCTGCTCTGGGCATGGCAAGGTGTCCTCGGTTGTGTCCGAGATGCGGTCGGACCGAGGCTGTCTCACAGGGCTAAGACCTGTTCTGCCTGTCCTCTCCACCCAGCGTGATGTGCAGCTTGAGGGGAGCGGGGCTGCTGGCAGGGGTGAGGCAGTCTGAGCAGAATAGGGCCCAAGGGAGGAGGGCACGGGGAGCCGTGGCCGCGGTCCGGCGCGTCTCCACCGCGGTGCTGACGTCCCCTCCTGCCCCCAGATCACGCGGATGGAGTACGTCCACACCAAAAGCCTGATCTACAGAGACGTCAAGCCGGAGAACTTCCTGGTGGGGCGGCCGGGCAGCAAGCGGCAGCACACCATCCACATCATCGATTTTGGCCTGGCCAAAGAGTATATTGACCCCGAGACCAAAAAACACATCCCCTACCGAGAGCACAAGAGCCTGACAGGGACAGCACGCTACATGAGCATCAACACCCACCTCGGGAAAGGTGTGTGCGCACCGTGCAGCCGGCCCTGCCTTGGTCAAAGGGGAGAGGGAAGGGGGCTGTGGGGTGCGAGCTGCCCCCTGCCAGAGGTGGGGCTGGGGACAAACTGCCTCTCCTTCAGCCTGGGATGTTGGCAGGGGACTTGGGGTGCTGTGGGAGCTGGTGGGGACAGGGAAGGTGGCTGTGGCGGGCATGTGCTCATGAGTGCTTTTTGCTCCCCTCAGAACAAAGCCGCAGGGACGACCTGGAAGCGTTAGGACACATGTTTATGTACTTCCTCCGCGGGAGCCTTCCTTGGCAAGGCCTTAAGGTAATTGCCAGCTCCTGCTGTCCCCAGGCATGGCTGCCACGTGGGCCTGGCTCTGCCCTGGGCAGCAGCCGGGTATGGGGGAAGAAGGCTTTGGCCCCTGGGGTGGCTGATGGGTGCTGGGGCTGTTGCTCTGAGCTCCATGCCTGACCCTTGCTGTGCTGAGTGGCTGTAGGGACCCCCTTTTTGTGTCCCCCCTGCTTTGGGGATATCCCAGCCGTTGTCACAGTGGCTGTCCTGGCACCTCACTCCCCGGTGTTCAACCCCGAGCCCTTCCTGGGTGAGGGGGTTCCAGCAATGAGCTCTCACTGCCACCTGGAAAAGGGGGACCAAGACGCCGTTTGTTGTCTGACGGCACCCAGTGCCTTCCCCTCTTCTCGTCCTGACCTGCTGCTTGTCTCTGCCAGGCTGACACGCTAAAGGAGAGGTATCAGAAGATCGGCGACACCAAAAGAGCCACCCCGGTGGAGGTGCTCTGTGAGAACTTCCCAGGTGAGGGCACTCTGCGTGGCCCGTCCCTGGCCCCCAGAGCCTGCTGGCCTGGCATCTTGTCCCCCTGCCCAAACTGAGCCCACTCTGTCCCCACAGAGGAAATGGCCACGTACTTGCGCTATGTGCGGCGGCTGGATTTCTTCGAGAAGCCCGACTATGACTACCTGCGGAAGCTCTTCACAGACTTGTTCGAGAGGAACGGTTACGTGTTCGACTACGAATACGACTGGGCAGGGAAACCGCTGGTGAGTGGGGAGGGAGCCGGGGGTGGCACAGGGTGCTGGCACGTAGGAGGGTCCCAGGAGCCAGCTCCAAGCCGGGGCTGTCGTGCCTGTGGGTTAGAGCTGTCACACAGAAATTTGAGGCTCCCGGAGCTAAGGGGACCCCAGTGGCCCAGCTGGCACCTCGCTTTGTGCCATGGGCACCTTCCATGGGCTCATTGCAGCCCCACACCAGGCGGGGAGGAGCTGGGGGCTGGCCCCAATTCTGGGCTGTTTTGTTCATTTGGCCAGAAGTTGGAGCAGGTGGCGGCGGGCGGCGGGAGGGCCACCGTGGCGCGGCTGACGCTGTGCTTGTCGTGTCCCTAGCCCACCCCCATCGGCACGATGCACAGCGAGGTGCAGGTGCAGCCCCCGAACAGAGACAAAGCACAGCCACACACCAAACACCAGGTGAGCAGCGGCGCGGCCCCAGCCAGGGCACGGGAACACCATCGTGCGTGGCTCAGGCTTCTGATCCGCAGAGCCACAGAGCCCAGCAGGGGCTCAGCGTCCTTTTTCCCCCAGTGCTGGCCGTGGGAGGGTTTCCTCCCTACGGGTCTGGGCCCGTGGCTAGTGGGGGACCCTGGGCTGTGTCCCTGGGGCCAGGAGGCTGGCAGAAGTGATGGGGAGCAGCCGTGGGAGGCTGTAGCACGGCTGGGAAACTCCAGGCCTGGGCTCCAGCCAGCAAGGTGCAGGGTTTAGTGCTGGTGGGTGCGAGCACGGTACAGGCTGAGCCACCTCAGTGCTAAGGGCGATGTCCCCACTGGGACATCCTGCTGCTCTGTTTACGGTGCCACTTCTCTTTCATCAATGGGACAGAGACATGGGACAAGGGAGGGGATGCTCTGGGCCTCAGGGAGGGTTCATGGGGCAGCTCAGCAGAGCATGGCCCCACACCGGGCACGTGGGGCTGAGCTGGGAGCAGCCCAGGGCAGGGAAATGGGCAGGACTATGCTGGCTGCTCCTGCGGGACAGGGTCCGGGCTGCCAGCAATGCTCCGGTGCCGTGGCCTGTCCTCCCCTTGTGCAGGAAACGTGGTTTTGGGACTGCTGCCAGCAAGAGCAAACCTCACACAGTTCCCCAGAGGTGCTGTATGGACCCTTGTCCTCTTGGTTTGAGCTGCGAGGTGAGCGGAGAGCCCGCAGATGGGCTGGAGCCGAGCGTGCAGCACCCGTCCTCCCGCACCCACGTGTCAGCCCTTGCTGCCTCTGGCTGGCCGGTGGCCGGGCAGCGCATCCTTAGGGAGAGGGCAACGTCTCCAAAGCGCCTCTGGCTCCTTCCTGGGAACTTGTTCCCAGTGAGATCTGCTCTCTGCCTCCAGCGCCTGAGGAGTGCCACGTTCGGCATCCCTCCTCGAGGGCAGCGGGGAAAGCGAAGCGCAGCACAAAAGCGGTTTCCAACCTGGGGATCCGGGGAACCCCAGCAGCCGTGGGACTGCGCCACGCTCACCGTGGTGAGGGTTTGGCATCGGGGTGCTGCGTCGCTGGTGAGCCATGAGGAGCAGCACAGCTCAGTTCCTCGTGGTCTCCCTGCAAAGATCTGCATCCACCCCTGACCGCTGTGCTCACGGGAGAGCAGCCGTCAGCCCCGTGTGGGGCTGCCGAGCTCCACGGGGCAGCACGTCCCCAGCAGCCTGGAGGGGACGTGCCCCGTGCAGGGGGAAGAGCCCAGCTCCAGCGCTGGGGGCTGCGTGTGTGTGAACGTGGCAGGGAGGGTGCAGACCCCCACGGTGTCCCAGCAGTGGTTTTGGGAACCGCTCCTGGGAGCCGCCGGGACAGTGCCGTGCGAGTGCCCTCCGCAATCACAAACTCGAGCTGCTCCGGTCATGTTTTTGCTTTTGCATGTCTTATTTTCTCGACTCCTTTTGCCACTCTTCTCCCCGCCCTTTCCCTCCACCTCTCCCTTCTCTCCCCCATTCTTCTTCCTCTTTTCTTTTCTTTTGTTTCTTTTCATTCTGTTCCTCCTGCCTGTCGCGAGCAGCCGCCCGAGGGGACGGAGTTGTGGGATCCTCAGGCCGGTGGGCAGCCTGCCGAGGAGCCTTTGGGAGCTCACCTGGCAGCCGGCAGGCTCGGGGGGTCCGTCCAGGTACACGCAACCACGCGCTGAGGGCATGGGCGGGCACGGGGGAAAGCAGAGCCAACCCGCGCCGCGCCGCCGTGCACTGGCCCACGGGTGCCTGCCGGCCGTGCCAGGCAGCAGCCCCGGGGCGGCACTGGGGCTGCGTGCGCCGGGCTCTTGTCCAGGCCATGACACGAGGATACGGGGCTGTCCCCATGGCGTGTGATGCCCGGGGCCTTGCTCCCGGCTCGTGGGCGAGGCTGGCGCTGCTTCCTGGGGGCTGCCGGTGGGACTCAGAGGGCAGCTGGAGACGGGGCGGGCATCGGGTCCGTCCCCGGACACAGCCTCACCCCCAGTGGGGACTTTTCTTCGCCTCCATCATTTGAATGGAGCGATGGCTTCGAGNCCGCGCGGTCGGTGGGGGGCATCTGCACCAGGGGGCCCCCGAGTCCCCCCCAAGCCAGGCCTGCGCTGCTTCCTCCGTCTCTGCTTCCGTCCCCGCCGCTGCTGCTCGTTCCTGCTGCTCCGTGACAAATCTCCGCGGGCGCCGGGGCCGGGGCTTGCGCCCAGCTCCCGTCGCAGGGCCAGGGCAGGCTGTGGGGACAGCTCGGCCTGCCCCGCTCCTCCAGTGTCCCCTCCCTGCCGCTGCGGCTGCTCCCTGCTCTCGCTCTGCCGGCCTCCCTCCCATCCTCCGCCTGCGCCCGGCGCTGCAGGGGGGTGCTGGTGGCACACAGGTCTCCGGGCTTGTTTTGGGGGGGGGGCTGTAGCTTGAAGGAGCCCCGCCGGCTGGGCACCGTGGCTGTCGGACAGCAGCTCCTCTGTCAGTTGGCAAAAGGCCGAACGTGGGGACAAGCAGCTTGGCGATCCTTTGGCCTGCGCATCCCCAGGGCGCTCCTGGCCTGGGTTTTCAGGCAAGTCCCCATTGCCTGTGCCAGCCCCGGCCTTGCCTCGGCAATCGGGACCCTCCCGGCCCTGCCGCCGGTGAGCAGGCAGGAGCCCAGGGGCCCCTGGATGCAGGCAGGAGCCCGCGGGGTGGGCGCTGGGCTGAGCCCCACAGGGCCCGGCAGTGTCGGGGCTTGGGGCCAGCCGGCAAGAGCCGTGTCTGGGTGCTTGGCTTGGCAGAAGGACGGCGTGGGGTGGCCGTATGGGGTGGCTGTGTGGGGCGGTAGGTCTCGCGGCTGACAGCGTCACGGGGCCACGCTGCCCAGGCACGGAGCTGCCAGCAACCCCTGTCCTGGCGGGGTGTGCAGGGGAGCCGGGGTCCTTGCGATCGGGTGTGCTCAGCACCGAGCCCGAGCAGCGCTGGCTGGGCGAGGGCACCATCCTGCTGCCCCGTGTGGGGATGCCGGTGCTCCTGGCTCTTGCAGAGCAGGGCTGGGGGGGGCCGTGCCGCCGCCTGGGGCTGCCGTGGGGCCAGGGAAGAGGCTGAGGACCAGCCTGTGCCCTGCAGGATGCCCCCGTGCTGACGCTCGCTTCTCCGCAGGTGATGAGCTCCACCAACGGAGAGCTGAACACAGATGACCCGACTGCAGGACATTCGAACGCCCCCATCACAGCCCCCACCGAGGTGGAGGTGACAGACGATACAAAGTAAGGACGCGGCCTTGCCCCCCCCTCCCCAGTTTATGCAGCCACCCCGCGATGCCTTGTCCTTGTCCCCTCTGGGGGAGGAACAGCCCAGCTCAGAAGCAAATAACTGCAGCTCGTCACGGGGCCCCGACGAGCGGTGTCCCTGTGGGGCCACCACCACCACCCCCAGCCCTTCCCAAACCCAGCACACCGCGTGTGCACGCAGCCGGGGCCGTTCCCTCTCGGGGAGCCCCTGGGGCCACCCAGCGGTGTTTGCCGTGGCTATCATCGTGTGCCAGGGCCAGCGTCACCCTGGTCAGTGTCACTTGCTGTGGCCATCGCAGTGCTCCGCATCCGGCCCCTGCCACGTGCCAGGGGCAGCTCTGCCCAAGGGGGGGCTCTGCAGGGTGCCAAGGGATTTGTGTCCACCCACCCTGATCCCCCCCCCGGGGCTGCTGTTCCCATCCGGGCTCGGGCGCTGATGGGTCCCCTCTGTCCCCAGGTGCTGCTGTTTCTTCAAGAGAAGGAAGAGGAAAACCACCAAGCGTCGCAAGTGAGCTGCCGGGGCCGGGTGGAGCGGCGTGCGCGAGGGCTCCTCTCCCTCTGGCCATGGCTGGATCTTGACCCGTGGAGCCGGCGGCGGCGGCCCCTCGGTTCGGACGGGGCCGGGGCCGAGCCAGCCGGCCTCCCCCAGTGCCCCACGCGCAGGCGGGGAGCGGGGCCTCCCCAAACTGCTTGTCCTTTCCTCCGCCACTCGCCCAGCGCGTGGCCGTTTACTCGAACCAAGCCCAACTTCGCTGAAGTTCCTGCGTCCGTCAAAAAGAAAAAAAGAAACAAACCGAAACAAATCCACAGCGTCACTTGCTTTTGAGTCTGTACCTAGTTTGAAACGGGGATCAACTCTAGACTCTAAAACGTCGCTGTCTTAGAAGAAGCAGAAGACAATTTCGAGAGCGGTGGGCTAAGGAGGAAATTTTTTTTTTTTTCTGTTGCTTCTTTGTCTCTTAAGTTAATTTAAAGTGAGTCTCGGTGCAGAGTGCTGAGTTGTCAGTCTTTGACCGTCATCTTCAGTGTTACCGAATTCTGCTCTTTCTTTAGGGCCCCTTGCCCCTGCGCCCCGTTAGGCTTCCCCTCCCCTTTCGTTAATGCCTGTGGTGACAGTGCAGCGCTGCGGTCTCTGGTATGGCGAGAAGTGCTGGGTGCGTGCGGGGTGGGGAGGGGGGGAAAAAAAAAACGCGTTTACACTTCATTTTACGATGCACTTTTGGTAGCAATACAAGCGATGTTTGGTCTTGCCATGAACAGGCCAGTGACCCCCGGGGGCAGGGGGGCACCGGGCCAGGGCTTGCTCCTGCCCCAGCCGGTGTCAGGCAGCAAACAGCCCCATGGCCGCCTCACCGAGCCCAAGGGGACCCGCGAGAGCATGTTTCGGGGCACAGTAGGAAAGAAAAGCATCTCTCTGACGCTGTGATGTCTTCGGGCTGGATTTGTTTCCACAACAGCTTTAGGTATGTCAGGCAGCACAGGGCAGGCCTCTGCATTTTATTGGCCTCGGTTTTACGGCCCCCAGGCCCTGTCTGAGCCCCTTGGGGTGACGGCGGGCACAGGGCAAGTGGGAGCCAGGTCCCACACGTAGGGGGGTGTGGAGGCACTCAGTGATCGCAACCGGACGGCAAAGGGCACGGGGGCGGCCAGCGCTGCCGCAGCCGCCATCCCGGCAGCCTCCTGCCCGCTGCTGCCGCCCGGCTGTGGGCCGCAATGGGGCCGGGCCTGATTCTGCCGGGNAAATGGCACAGGGGCTGCACCTGCCCTGGGGGGGGCTTACCCTGCCCTGCCCCAGCACCGGTCGGGTGCATACGGCCCCGAGGGAGGGCGCAGCGCCGCGGCCCCGCTTCTGCCCGAATTCGGGATTGAACCCAGCATTGGCTTCCCCTGGGCCGCAGCAGCAGCCAGGGCAGCCCCAGCTGCTGCCGCATCCCCTGGCCGCGGTGCGGAACGACGCGCAGCATTCGTCCTCGCTCCCCCAGCGAGGCAAACAAACAAACAAACAAAAACAAAAATCGCCTTAAATCTTCACTGGAAGCGGACCCTTCTCAGAGCATCGGCTCAGACAAACCCAAGCAGAGG
>VXAA01006780.1:258968-284977 GCA_013399115.1 Anseranas semipalmata | reverse complement strand
GCATTGGCTTCCCCTGGGCCGCAGCAGCAGCCAGGGCAGCCCCAGCTGCTGCCGCATCCCCTGGCCGCAGTGCGGAACGACGCGCAGCATTCGTCCTCGCTCCCCCAGCGAGGCAAACAAACAAACAAACAAAAACAAAAATCGCCTTAAATCTTCACTGGAAGCGGACCCTTCTCAGAGCATCGGCTCAGACAAACCCAAGCAGAGGCCGAAGAGGAGCCGTGGAGGGGCAGGGACGCGGCCGAGGGCGTTTGCCTGACTCCAGCTGCTCACCCGCTGCCGCCAGCAGCTGTAAGGGGGGGGTCAGGGATGCGGCCCCCAGGACTCCCTGTCCTTCCAGCACGGAGTCCAAATACTGAGATTGTACGTGAGGGTGTTTGTTCCATTGCGAGTTTAGTTACTGCTTTAAAACAAAGTGTACAGAAATGGCATTTAAATTTCTCTGATGCTTCTTTGAAGCCATAGAACTTAGGGGCTTTTGTTTTTTTAATAAAAAAATATAAAATAAAAAATAATAATAAAAAAATCTTTAAAACCCTCCACTTTGGTCTGTGTGTGATTGCATGGCCCCAAGGGTGGGACACCGCCCAGCACCCCCTTTTCCTCTGCAGCTCAACCAGTAGTGGTTGCACCGTCCCCCAGGTGGGGGCCCCTCCGTGGTGCCTCAGCCCTGGGGGTTTGGGGGCTTTTCCTGCTGCTAAATGGTGCTGAGCTAAAAACTACAGCCCCTCGCCTCCTCGAGGGCCGTGCTGATGCAGCTGCAGGGTGGTGAGAGCCCAGGGGCCAGGCTGAGGGGTCCTGGGGCAGAGCAGCAGGGAGAGGTCCACAACCCCACTTGCTCTTGGGATTCTGGGTCATCCATCCCGATAAGGATGGGGTTTGCCCACACCATGCTCCGGCAGGGGCTGGAGGCTCCCCGCAGCCTGGCTCTGGGGCACAGGCAGCGCAGGTGAGCAGCCCCCCCTGCACATCATTTAAGGCAAGGTCTCTGCTCCAAGACCCAGGGCAGCTTTTGTGAGTGATTATCAAAAATCCTTCACGCAAGGCTCAGAAATCCAGTTGTAAAACGACAGCCTAAATCTGCCATGAAGCGGAAGAGACAAGTCGCACTCAGCTCCTCCTGCTCTTCTTGCACAAACACCAGAACCAACCGGGTCCCCATAGCTTTTGGGATTCCCAGCAAGCTGCCATGAACCCGCCTCAGCCTCCGCACCCTTCGCTCGGGGAGAAGGGCACAGGAACCAGCTCGGCCCAGGCCCCTTCCCTCTTCCCCCCTGACCCACGGGAGGGCAGCCGCTGCACGACCGCCAGCTCTCTTCAAATCAGGAAGAAACTTCGTAAAGACAACCTGAATGTCTTTATTGATTTCCTATTTACAAATCACAAAGCTGGCCAAAAGCAGAGTGTGAACACTGAACGAGAGCATCGGATACATTCATCAATATAGCACTGGAGTCGAGACAGTCCCAGCTCTGCTCGGATGACGTGGTACAACAGAACGTCTCATACTTTTGGAAACAGGCAAGTCCAACAATGAAGTACATTCATCTATCTACAAAAGCCAGAATTGCATCAAACTGCATAAAAGCCGTAAGAACAGAAGTTGCTTAGGTGTAGTTCAGAGTTTGACTCCTCTCCCTTCCCAGACAGGACAAGCAACCAGACCTACCTTGTGGCTCGAAAGCAGGAAAGGTGGACTTGGGAAAAGAAATTGCATAACAAAAGAGCAGTAAAAACAGATGCACCAGGGAAGAGCCAGCAAGGGCACATCTACCTCGGCTGAGCTAGGTTACAGCAAGGCCTGCCTTCACGTCCTGCTCTTTCGACAGCCAAGCGTGCAGCTTTGCTTCTTCCATATTCCAATTATTCCCGCTATTGCCACCTATATAAAGAAGTGACCGAGGCGCCGCACCCACCGCTGCCAGCCCCTTGTGGGGTGCGCGCAGGCCCCAGGGCAGCTCCGGGCAGGGAAGCGAAGCCACCGAAGCCGCCGCTGCCACCTCTGAGCGGAGGGACAGGGGCAGAGCACAAGCAGGGGTGTGCGCCCCAAGGGGCTGCCCCCTCGTAGGACAGAGCGCGCCCGTCCTGCTGATCCGCCTGACGACACCACTTGCATTGCACAGAGTCAGGTTCAATAACTAAGTCATGGACCCATCATGTGTTGGGTTTTTTTTCTTTTTCTTTTTTTTAGTACTGGCCATATTAAAAACATCCTACCTTGAAGCAGGCTTACAATATACACATCTTACAACGTCTTCCTAGAGAACGTAACACACTATCGACATCTCTAATAGCTACTGATTACGAGGTGCAGGGTGTTCCTGACCATATTACTGCTGTGCAGCTGAGGTCCCCGGCCGGCCACAGACCTGGGACAGAGCCCAGCCGGAGGGAGCAAGAGGAGGAGACGCAGTTCCCCAGCGAGCGAGCAGGCACTAAGCCATCGCATCACTGGAGGATGACCAGGCTTCAACTTCCAGCAGCGGAACAAGGTGGCAAGTTCGGGCAGCCTCGCGCACCCAGGGCAGAGGGGGAGGTTTGCAAAAGGGAACCTGGGCTTTGAGGCGGCACCACACCGTGCCAGCAAGTTCCACGCAGACTTCGGAGGGCTCTGGACACCCTGCCCAGACGTCCTTTAGTTACGGCTTCCTCTGCAGAGGAGGGGGAGGAAACAGCCTCCTCATCTTCACCAGTGGGCAGTGCCTCCCGCCTCCACCCCGCAGGGCAGCCTCATCTACTCGGCCACAGCCGAACGCGCTGATGGGGAAACCAACAAGTCCCAAACGGGTAAGAAGGGAGCTTACTCACGATTACTGAACTATCCAGCCCAAAGCCGGGTGATGTTTGTAAATACCGTATCTTCCTCCTGTGCCTGTCCAAACAGGCAGACTGTGCAAACATACACCGGCAAACACAAAATCTTTAATGTTTTCTTAAACTGTTTCATAAATCCTCGTCCATCTGCTGCGTTATTAGGTAACAGGCGGTTGCACATCAAGCCTCTTCCTATTTTGCATCAGGGCAGCAGTGCTCTGAAGCAGCCTAGGAGTGGGTTAGCAATGCACAGAAACAAACCAAAAAAAAATAGAAAATGCATTGAAACGTGCATGAGAACAGCAGCAATACACAGGAACACGGGGGCCAGGTGAGGCAAGTTCCCTTGCTTGCTTCAGCTGACAAACCCCGGCACTATCTGCAAACAAAGGATTTGATTAGCACAGTAACGACTAGTACAGATTTCCCTGCTGCTAAACGCTGCACGGGGTTATCTGAGAATCACCCATCATTTTAAACGCCATATGGAGTTTGAAAGAAGCACCACCAGGACTCAGCACGGCAGCTGCCCCCAGGAGAGGGCAGAGCTGCCCTGCTGGAGCTGCTGCCCCTTCCCGGCCCCGCAGGGAGCTCAGCTCGTCGCCAACTGCCCAAGGTAAAGGATTGTCACAAATTAGTGAGAATAGCATGAAAACGCTGTAGTCTCTAGAGGCGCTCTCGTTTTGAGGTCTCCCTAAAGACCGTGTAGTGCTGAAACAGCGAGCCTCAGGGAAAAGGCCACTTTCCGACACTTTTTGAAGGTGGCTGCACGTGCTGCGGCTGGCGGGAGGGGACGCGCCAGGCACAGGCTGGCTGAGCCCTGCCTTCGCAGCGGTGCCGCCGGCCAGGAGCGACAAACCGCTTCGCCTCGGCTGCTGCGCTAGAGCAGAGGAGGAGGGGCCACGCAGCCCTTGACTGCATCTTTTTGCAGGGTTAGCTCCTCACAGCAAGTGTAACCACAACCAGAGCCACTTGTTTCCATGCTTCTGACTGGTGGAAAAGCATCTACATTCATTACAGTCAAAAAAATGCATGTTGTTAGATAGGGTTAATCAGTAAAGTGAAAAATGACTAGCCACAGACAACCTACAAATGATACTGGTAAACCAGTTAGTCTGGTATGGGGTAGCAGCAGAATCACTAGCACAAGGCAAAACATGAGCTTTGAAATGATTTTACTGGGACCTTTGGCTAGTGTGGCTCCAATTGGTGTGGTCAAACTCAGCCAGAAATTTAGTTTAGAAGGTCACGGGGAAGAGAACAGAAAAGTCCAGAGCCAGCTCCGCAGCTGCACTATGTGTAGAAGATGATCTCTGGGATTTGTCCATCCTCCACAGAAGTGCCGTTGTTATTCCCAGCCGCGTAGCAGAACGTAAAGCAGGTTTTGGCTCCCGTTGTTGGTGATTCATGGATCACTTTGCGCAGTCCTTTGGTTCCATAGTGGGAATCTGGACCCTGCAATGGTTACAGAAGACAAGAACAGATCAAGACAGAGATCGCAGCCCTGCTGGACCCCGCTGCCCAGGAACGCTGCCCAAAGCAACGAGCTTTGGAGATCTCGGCACCTCTCTTTTCTTTCTGGTTCTTTAGGTACTGTGAGCAAAGTTCTCATCTCTATCAGAGCTTAACACTACATTTAACCAGATCTCAACAGTTAAATATCAACTTTTTAAGCTAGTGCAGACAGGCTCTGGATTACGCGCATGCAGAGCTGGCAGCTTCTGTATGCACCAAGAAAAAAAATCCCATCGCTTCATCACTAATGTAGCCTATTACTGTACACTTGCTAGACAAGTTAAAAACCAACTCTGAACGCTGATGGTGAACGTGCCCATTGCACCACCAGGTGAAGGACTCCAGACCAAGCCTTCAAGACTAAACTCGATGTATTGAAACATATTCAAACAATTCAAATGTATTTCAATAACATTTCAATACATGTAGAGTTGGAACCATGTTGCACCGAAGAAGCCTGCTCTCATCCATCTTTACAAGCCTCTCTTCTATCCATACTGCCCCAGTATGGTACCTTTAGAGTAGCACATGCTGTATAGTTGACGTTGGGTAAAATCTCAACAGGCTCCTTGAACATGACCCGGAAAGTGTTTGATGATCCGTCACAACTGAACCCCGTGTCATTCTGCCCCAGGACCGTGTTACTGTCTGTGTGGATGATCTGCAAGAGACGTGTTAACTTTAAGCTGCACAGTTAGCTGAAAGCTGCCCTGCACGGTGGAACTGGCGCTAGCGCAGGCGTGTCCCCTCTGAACTGTACTGGGCCCGAGGGACTCGGTAGTTTGACCAGTCCCACCACAGCTTCAGAGCCCTGTTGCGACTGCGCCATCCCATTACTTGTGCCTTCAGTGCCATCACCACATTGAACAATGGCTGGCCTGCATCCCAGAAAACCCAAGACATTCCCTCTTTACCCTGAATGCTGGCACAGCACAGCAGATGGATGTTCTTTGCTTAGACCTTTGCTCCCCCCTTTAGCCTCCAAGAGCTCAGAGGCACCAGAAAGAGACCCTGACAAGTTAGGAAGCGCTGACGGACAGCTGAAGCTTGTCGCATCAGCTGCGTCGGGGTAACTTTCCTGGAGGCGACTCTTCTCAGGGGATCCAGACTCAGGCAGGTTACACATGTGCATCCAGAACAAAGCACACAAGACTTTCATAAGATGAGGTCTTTGAAATAGCTCTCAATGGACTTCAGACAGCTGTGGCAAAAAACAGGCTCCCTACGTCCTCCTCTTCATCTCAAACAGGCGCTCACTGGCACTGCACAGGCCCAGCACATTCACAGCGATCGCCTTCTCTTCCCTTGCTGAACTGTGACTACTCCACCGCGTTTGTACAGCTTGGAGCAAAAGACAGTCCAAATGCTATTGCAACACCCAACCACTGCTGCAGTACGTGCAGGGCAGAATCGGCCTGCCTGCTTGCTGCGGGAAAACACGCACAGCTTTTCTCAATCTGTGTCACAACTCTCCTGGATGTATTTTCAAAGGCCATGAACAGACCTGGGGAGATACTGCAGTGACGCATGCAATGGGAGGCTGCATCAAATTGAGAGCAATAATCCCTCTTATCCCCAGTGCCCCATCTGGCCCACACCACATCTGCCAACCACCCTATCTATAAAACAAATGCAGTCCCTTCTAAGTTAAGATTCTGTTGCATACCCACTAAAACGTGTAAAGTAGTCCCTACAGCAGGGACTATTTTTGATGTAGTACAGAGAATTACCTGTATATTTACTTGGTAATCCGTTGGCCCATGTATGGATCCGTATAATCCAAACCCAACTACAAATATCCTTTTGTTTACTGAGAACCTGCAGGAACAGATCACGGAAGTCAGATCAACTTACCACTCCTGTACTGTTTCAGTACAACGATGATGCACAAGTATCTTCACTCGCTTTAATTTCATACCTACTATTTAATCAAGCATATACTACAGTTTTAAGTGCAACTCTTACTAATAACTGAAATCCTTTACAGAAACCATAACTTGCAAGCTTACATCTTTGACTGTCCTAGTGGGCCAGCGATAATTTTGTTTGCTCATGTAAAATGCAAAGCTGCATCATCCCATCATTGAACTTCAGAGTCCAGCTCAGAAGCACCTTGAGGTTGCGGTATGACGTCAGCATCCAAAAACGCCAGCCAGGCAAAGGCAGGGCAGCCTGCAGAGCGTGGAATGGTGCCCACCCTCACGGCAGCAGCAGTCTTTCCAGCAAGGTAACAGCAAAGACCACTTAAAGTGTCATTAGATATTTCACAGCTAAGCACTGAAGGAGAATTGTTAATGTGCTTTTGAGCATTTGATGGATATAGCTGCAGGGTAGCAACTAGCTGCACTCAGGATTTACCCAAGAGTAGAAAATAAGAGTCAATAGCTCCTGAATGCAGGAATCCCTGCTGCCTAAGACATTAAGGGCAAGGATATTCACCCCCCTGTTCAGCTCTATCTCCTCAGCTAGCAGAAAGCCTCAGTGGCTGCCAAACTGCCAGCATCATTTCTTCACCTGTCCACCACTTCTTTCAGTCCTGCGTATTTCGAGGACAAACATCTGTGGCAAGCCAGAAGCCACTTCTGCCCCCAGCACAATACTCAGTACTGAACTGCACACAGGCCTTGCTGAAGATGGACCCTGATGCTGTCAGCAGCTGTACATAAAGCCAAATACAAGCTCCAAAAGGCCTCTGAACGCTAGATCTCGGAGCAGTAAATGTTTGGAGCTAGCAGCTCTTTGAACTGGATCTTCTGGGTCATTTGTCCCCTTACAGGAGACTGACAGCGCTATTGATATGCGAGAAAACCACCAATGAAGAGGTTTGAGATTTTTAAAGAACCGTATTAATGCGAGTTCCCTTTTCCCCCAAGACAAAGAACCTGGAAAGAACCAAAGCTTTCTGGATACTTCCTGGCTTGCTCTAACCACTTGGCCACTCAGGGCTTGCAAACCACCACCACTTGCCATGCCGGGCCTCTGTCATCATGGCTGCACTTTGCTGTTTCTCTACCAGCTTCGGTCTAAACTAAGTAGACGTTAGCAGAAAAGCAGGCGCAGCAAGCATTTTATTCTAATCCCTCCCTCAAATAGGCAAGATTAAGGGGCTTCAACAAGCCACATTTACACTTACGATACAGCAGGGAACCGACCTGATGGAGCACTGGTTAGTCAACATACCCAGGCACAGGAGGAGGCTGTGAGCTGCCTGGTGACTCCAACCGCTACGTGCCCGTACAGCTGCAGGAAGCCATTTGAAAAGGAGAGGGATAATCCACAAGAGGCCTGTGCTCGAGGGCCACAATTGCTGCAAACCGTTGCCAATACAGAAGCAAAGTGGCAGCCTGCAGCTGCACATGCAGGTTAAGGCATCAGGTGAGGCTTTCGCCCAGCAAAACACATTCCCTTCGTGGTTCACATGAGGGTTCATATGGTGGAGTCAGGGTCTAGCACATAACCTTGCAGGTTTAGGTCTAGAGTAGGCTGAAAGCTCAGTAAACATGAATCTATCAGCAGCAGAATTAGCAGAGAAGCTGACCTTATCCTGTCACTAGTCCCACTGTACCCCCAGCGGCTCTCCACCTGCTGGAAACGGCTGATGCTGCACTCCTTCCCCCGCAGGCAGCAGCGCGGTCGGTCGATGAACTCCACCCGTGGCTTTGGGTTCACTGTGAAGTGGAGGAACAGGCTCACCACCTCCCGGTCCGTGAGGATTCCCGACTGGGCAGGCCCTGCAGAGGAGCATGAAAACCACGAGGTCGTCAGTCTTCACAAGCCAGAAGGGATATACTCCCCAGATTTACAGGGGTAGGAGGCACACGTGACTTGCAAACAAGAGCATCAGAAACGGGATTTCGCTGCCATGTCCGGAAATTAAACCTCAGACAGAAACGTGTTGCCTGCCTTTTATTTGCAGGGCAGTTGTGGGCTGCGGAGCCTCTGAACAGAGCACGTATGTGAAATAGCAATTAAATGCGCTACTCCACAGAGCCGAAATGCATTTGGCTAAAAGGGCTGGTTTAAAAAACTAAAAAAACTAAATCATTCAGCTAATCCTTCCTCCATTCCCTGAGGATATGATAATACAGATAAGAGAGAGAGATTTTCATACATCTACACTGGTATTTTATAACATTAATGTTAAGACACCATGGGAGGCCACGAGGGGTGGTGGGAGGGAATGTCACCTGGTTACCATCACCCTAGAGGAAGATTTTTCAGTTGAGACAAAGGTGGTTCAGCTCAAGCACTGCTTTGACTCCCTCCCTCCCTTCCTGGGAATTTAATCTCTTTTTTTTTTTTTTTTTAAATAGCTTCTTTGCCTGCTTTTGTAGAGCCTAAGGAAAAACGCTAGGGATTTTAGCTTGACTTGAGACATCCTCGTCTTTGCTTCAGTAACTAGATGTTTCTTCCGAAGTGATGTTAAACTCAAGCTTTGGAAACAAATCTGAATACTTTCAGAAGTGGAACTGGGTAAAAATTAGTCGATATCTCAATTTCTTTAGCAAATAGTAAAAATGTGCTCTGCACCTCTGTTCTTGAGAGGCTTTTAATGCAAAGACCACTGCCGTGTATTGGAGAAACAAGTGCTCTGTGATGCGAGAAGCAAAGTCCTAGCTACTTTTTGGTCCAATGCGACTTGTAGTTGGTTAAATTCAGCAAAATGTTAAAACTGTGCCCAGCTGCATACTCCTTAAAGGTAGACATAATGTGGTCCAAAGACTGCAATAGGTACAGATGAAAGAATTTAAGGAAGTAGACTGTTAACAGATGAATGAGCTTGTGGATACTTTGCTCAGCAAAAATTAACCATCACTGATCAAGTCTAAACTTATCCTGTGCTGCTGCAATGCAATTCTCAAATGGTTCAAATTACTTGCTTAAAGGGGGAGTGACAAGTTTGCCAGTTAAAACATCGTCATGCAAAACTTCACATTCGATACCAGATTATACCGTAAGCTGGTGAAACCCCTGCCCGTGCCACTCCTTCCCCCCCCACCTCCCCTTTTGGGAGCAGGCGGCAGAGGGGAGCAGTTTCCCTCTCCCACCTCTGCTGTGGTCACCAAGGAAGTCACTCCAACACCAAGGACAAAGCTGAAGCAATCCCAAGGTAGGAACTTGTTTAAGGAACAGCTGACCTGTACAACCACTCGGGTTTGATGTATCGGAGTTTCTTTTGTTCATCTTTTAGGTTAAAGTGGATGGAGAAAACTTTGAAGGTTTCTTTCAAAGCAAGAAGCCGGATCAAAGATCCCGGTCCAACAAGCAGCTGTGACAGCCAGTATGGGGCGGGGGCATCCCCAACTCAAATACTTCAACCCAAATATACCAGAATTAACACATTCCTCCCACCGAGATGGATTTACACAAGATCTGAAGGGAGGATTGAAAAAAACAGGGCCTACACAAAAATTCAAAGCTCAGCACACACGAACTACTCTGCCTTAACACCATCCAGGAGGAGGATGCTCTCCTCCACCAAGCCAGATTGCAAGCCTATGACCCGCTGCAAAGCTGCTGTTTGGCACAACATGCAACGAAGGAACAGAACGTGCTATGCTTTCACCCAGTGCCAACACAAAGGAAAAAGTTACCCACTTTGGATGAGCAGATCTCTGTCTCCCTGGCCAAGCTGTTTCTGAAGAGATTCATGTCCCTAAGTCCACATCACTGCTGTGACAGGCAAATGAAAAAGTGGGGGCCAAGTTTTAAGCACAGATTTACTTCTTGCTAATATCCCTCTTCATCTAGAAAGATGCGCATTAACTATCAATCAGCTGATGCCATCTCTGCCTTAAGAAGCAATTCGCAAAGGAAATGCATCGCTGACCCTTTCTGCTTCTTTGTACGGATAACTGCAGCATAAAACAAATTTCAGTTTTGAAGATGGCTCCATGGTGTCTTTTAGCATGAAAAATATTTAAGCCGATTGCCAGTTTTCAATCCCTGAAGAACTGCCAGAGCATGAAGTCAAAAGACAACAGGCAATGAAAACAAAACAAGAAAATCTTTAGTCAAAATTGTTAAAGGATTTAGTCATCTTTTTAGATCAAGATCTTATTGTAAACTTGAAAAACACCTTGAGGAAGGCTAAACACCACCAACCCTTCAGCTCAAAGAACATTTTGAAAGTTTTTCTTGTTATGGGGCTCTGCTCTGAATGGCATCAGTAAGACATGGTCAACACCACCACTGGATTACAGACAACAGCAACCAGAGGATGGGGAAACATCCTCATTTCTCTTTGGGAACAGGCTACAATCAACATCAATTATTTGCAACTCCATTTGCTTTGTATAGGTTAAATGTTTGGAATGGTTGGAAACGAATGCGTGTGAACCCCTGTTTATTTCTCAGCTGAATGAGAAAGTAACCATGTGAACATATTATGAGAACAAATAAGCAGGTATGAGCCAACTTGCACCCGATGGAGCACCACAGCCTTTAAAACAAGAGTAAATGATCATGGATGAAAATAGCATTTACACAGCAGATTTTGTAGGTCAGTGAGAATGGGGGATAATCTCAAGTTTAAGTTACTACAGGATACACAGCAAAAATCCACTTTCATGTACTTAAATCCTTTGTAGTTCAGAGAAAGCAAAGACCAGGGCTGCCATAAACGCCTTTGTTCAGTTACCTGCTGCAAACTCCTCAATAGTCATCAATGGGAAGCGGATAAGAGAAAGCGCTTTGCCCAGTACTTTCCGCTTGTTCTCTGGAATCACCTGAAGCTGCTGCCGTTGACACTCGGCCTCTGACCAGCGAACCACTGCATTAAACAAACGAACCTCCCGGATCCCCAGGGTATCCCTCTCCAGCACCGCAACCAGGGTGTCTGCAAGGCAGGACGGACAGAAACAACTTTAGGCACTAACCCAAATGACCCGATTTTACCTAGCCACAAGTACCGTATGTACAGCCAATGTAAGTGAAAGAAAAGCAATTGAAAAAACAGCATCTCCCAAAAGTGCTGCCTGCAACCTCTAAGGAAGATATATCTGCATATTCCATAAGCAAGTAACTTACTGGAGCAGCAAAAAGTGCCCATTTATTTGGGATGTTAATGCAAGTGCAGTAGAATGAATTGCAACTTACTTGATGTCAAATTTGGATGAAGCAAGAAGCACATAAGCCAGAAGGTTACCCGTGTCTTACCTCCATATTCCATCTCATTAGAAGAAGGTTAAAGTCTGAATTTTAATGTCTATTAACTGTGCCCAGCAAGTTTGGCTACTGCATACGATAATTAAAATAACCAGTTCTGGCTTCCAAAAACGCAACACCTTTTTAACTCCAAAACCTGACGAAGACTCAGGGAACGCTGCCAGCTCCACAAAAGAAGGCAAGTTACACCCACCCAAAAGCTGCCAACATCAACAGAGGAAATGGGCTTTGTATCATGCCCAGAAAAATCAAGTTGCACCAAAGTAAGCAGATTCCAGGATATTTCTGTAAGTGAGCATGCTCTTTTGCAAATGCCTCGTCTCTAGCCACTTAGTGCCAGGGACTGTTTGTTCAACAGATTAACCCAGAACAGCAAAGCTACAAAAGAAAAGTGCTGAGTATTAACCTGTAATAACTTTAAAGCGTAGCTTGTCATGAACGCCTGCAGAAGGAGGAGGAAAAAATGCTTACCTAGATCAATGTCTGTAAACCCCTCTGCATTGATGGCATCTGATGTGTTCTTGTCTATGTTCTCTAGGCAAAGGCTGGCCAGCTGAGGCTCATCAAAAAGTCTTGCCTAGTAATGAAGAAGCAATCATTAACACAAAAAGTATTTTAAAATTTACGCTAGGTAGGGACATCCCCCTCCCCCCCAGAGCCCATCTTCAGTAGCAATACTTTGCCTGACTGCACCATGAAGTCGCTGGGCCGCAGCAGTCTTTCACAAGCATTTAAGCATGACAAGGCAAACACTAGAAAAAAAAAATCTGCATTTGGCATCTGTTCTGTTTTAGCTGTGCATGTCTTCAGGCACGTCTTTGTCTTAACATCACATCAGCTAACATGGCTGTAGTGCTTTCCAGCACCATACTGACCATGTCAGCTGAACACAGGTCATTTTTACTACATCATTTTTATATTTAGAAGAAAGCTTCGCCCAATGACTCCAGGCCTGCTCACTCTAAGGATATGCAGAGGTGGCTTATTCTGTAAGAACATAGTCACACTGATCTCATGTATTAGTGAAATGCCTTAACAGGCACACTGCTCCATCCCAGCGCGATGTGCAAAACCCTGCAGGGAAGGCAGCCTGCTTAGTGCATTTGCATGTTTCTACACAGAAACATCTTCTCTAATCCAGTTACCTTACAGAACTCCCCCCAGAATAGGGTACTAGTCCAAACCAAACCTGCACGCAGCTTAGAGTGTTGCTCAGAATCTCCGTACCCAAAAGAAGTGCAAAGTCAGAACAATTTCACTCCCGCCTCAGACCCCCTCCCTCTGAGACCACAAAGGCATGTTATCATCCCTGTGCCTAGCGTAAGCAGAAGCAAGGTGGGAACACACAAAAGCCACCAAGATGACTTCTTATCTCCAGTGCTTTGTCTTTGCTATTTAGGAAGGGACTGTCTTTGCATCACACCTACCATTACAGAGCCACAGTATGCTGGGACTTGAACTCACTGCCACAGGTAAGGTTTAAAAATTGCGTTTTGGGCTGGGAATTCAGTCGGTCACAGAGGCTAGGACTCTTGTGCGTCTTCTGCTTCACCCTTGTTCATGGGCTGTAGGGTTCAGTAAAGCCCACCTTCAACTTTGAGACCTCAAGCGCAACGAGCTGAAGCAACGCCCAGCGTTCTGACGGACCAGGGAAGTTTCACCAGTCGTCACCTGCTCCCGGGGCTGGAGGCCTGCCAGCGCCTTGCGCTCTTGGCATCCAAGGGCTGTGACTGACTCAGACTTTACTTCTGTAGTGGCTCCCTTCTGACACGTGAAGGACTTGCATTACACTCGTGGAGTTCTCCCCCAGAGCTCCTTTAGGCAGGCTCTTATTTCCTTGTTGATCAAAATGACATCTGCACGTACATCTGGCATGAAACTGCATCACGGTTCACTACAAGGCACAATCGATTAGGAAGGCTGTTTGTTCCTTATATTTCTGCCAGAGATTAGCAGTTGCTTGAAACACCATCACTGTCATAGTTGCCAGCCCAGCAGGATTTAGCGAGGATACATGCAAAGGAGGTTTGGGGTCTTAGGCTCTACAATCAGCTGTCCACAATCTTAAGCCTGTTGGGAAATGTTTTGTACGAGATCCATCTCAAATCTCAAGTCTGTAATTGCCAGACCTGTTGCAGTAAGAGCAAGAAAGAGAGGCTGATTTTCACGCTGAAGGACCAGATCTGAGAGTCTCTTGACAGCAGACTCACTGAGTGAGATGCCTCGTGCAGCCTACCACTGAGATAAGTTTCTGAAAGAATCCCAGCCTCAAACATTTTAAAGGCTTGGTATACTGTGATAGCAAACATACACTTGATATGAATCATCAGTGATAATTAATCATAATGGATAAGCCACAAACTAATTTCACAGAGCAAAAGGAACCAGGAAAGCCTGTCTCCATCCAGCATTTCAGCTGTCCCAGTGCAGCTGACAGTGCCAGGCAGTATCTTGTTTTTGATATCTGAAAAACTAGGACCTCCTCCTCCGTTGCCAAAGGACCTTTGTGAACTGTACAGAAGTTACCACAAACCTAAGTGATACCTTGCCATATCTGCGAAGTCAGGTTGTGGAGGCACACCATGCCACAAAATCCCTGCATAAAAAACACTACCAAAAAGTTTACACATCTAATTCTCATCGGGTGATGGCTAGCATAGGATGCTTCTTCAAAACTGAAGTCTATAGGAAAGATCTCTTCTCAGCTTTTGGATCATAGCTCCCGATCTTTCAGATTTCAGGCTGCTGTACCCAAAGAACAAGACTGCTGCAGCCAAAGAGTTACAACTGTCCCACCATGAATCAGATGGGAGTGCAGATTTGGCTACCATCACCCAAGCAAGAACCTTTAAATCTTAAACCTTTCCCAAGGAAGTGGAATGTGGTTCCCCCATGTCTCAGAGGCTGCCTCACCCATTTATGGCATGTGGAAAAGAGCCAAGTTTTTTAAAGAAAAAAAAAGGATGTGTTAAAAGAGACAGTATTGTACAATCAAGCATGGGACATTTAATGCAGCCACAGCTGAATCCTCAGCAGTGAAGAGTATCTACAACAGCTGTGTAAAGTAGAACTACTTTTGAGAACCTGATCCAAATATTTAAACTCAAATAAAATCCCAGCCTAATCACAGCAAACAAGCAAAGAGCTCAGCTGCTCCAAGCCAACACTGCTCCAATCTTTGCAAGAAAACTGCAGGGGGACACTGCCACTGATGCGGTAACTACAGTCACAGCCTGAAAGACACTTACACTCCTGACAAGGAGGAAAAGAGCCAGCAGCCTGCTATGCTGGGCAAGAAAGGACAACCTCTCAGAGCCACACCACTTTAGGGCACTGGTCCCCAACCAGGGCATCTGTGAAGACTCCTCTGTAAGGTTTCTTTAATCTCAAGAATCACGGCAGCTTTCCTGAGCAGGCTGATCAGAAACAGTCCTCCAGAGCTAGTCAAAATTATGTCCATTCCCTAAAGGAAAAACTAGGCGCACACAATGTGTATTTGTTTCTTGTTCCTACACCACCCAGAACAGGGTGTCCCTGGCAATGCAACAGATGCTGCAACACACAGGTGACAGCATGGCTACACCGTGGAAGTCACTGGTATGTCATCAGCTGTTAGGAGATGGTGGCAGGGACCAGAAAGAAAAAAAAACAAAGCCAAGAAACAGGAAGGATAGCAATGCTAGTTTAATCAACCTGAATGCGAATCTGATCTTCTCCAAAATAAGCAGAAGCTGTAAACATTGGCTTCTAGTTTGCTATTTAGAAGAGTCAAATGAGAAGAGACCAGTCCAACCCTCATAGATCAGCTCAGACAGAAGAGCACATGGACATGCAGTCAACCTCAGAGTCAAGAAACAGTTACACTGCAACTCTGTGTCCGCATGCCTCCTGTACAGCAGCAGGGTTAGCTGGAGCAGGCTGAGAAAAGATCACTTTGTTATCTCTAACAGGTAGCAGTCACTTCCTCTCCTATAAAAATAAGCCAACAAAGCACTATTGAAGAAGTTGCATCACCTTTCACCCCCATTTTGGGGGAACCTATTGCAAAACAGCCCTTCAAAGAATGCCTGACCAGCTAGATGCAGTAAACTTTGCACAGAGAAAGTCCTGAACCTGAACAAGCGAAAATCCTCTCATTTCACTTTTCTTCTTGGCAGATGAAGTTTTTCTATCCCGTTAATTTCTTCCCCAGCTCACACTGGATGGAATCTCCTGCCACACCGAAACAAAAAGCAGAGCTGAAATGGCAGCAACATTTGCTGTATTTTTTTGTTCCTTATACGAACCTGCTCATCAGCACTACATTCCCGTAAGAAAATTCAAAATGCATGAGACACAGAACTGTTTTGGATGCTCAACTCTGCAACACTCAGAAAACTTCTGCTTTCTTATTCTGATGGACCTCACTCAAGGGACTTAATTCAAATGATTGCAAACTCACCTGTGTTAGCAACATGAATGCATTGTCTGCTCGGAGGTTTTTTTTAAGAAATTCCACACAATGAGCTTCCAGGGCTGGAACTGCATATTTTTTAGCTGTGTAAAGCGTTGTCATAACAGTCTCTGGTCCAATCTGAACTTCGTCTGAATAAAGAAATCTGAAAGTATGCAAACAAACATTGCTCTGGTGTAGCCAGTAAGATAACAAGGTACAAGAAAAATCCCTTGCAATTCATAAAAGCTGTATTTGTGCTCCTGCCCATCATCCTGGCCCCATTTTTTAGAAATGGAACAGTTTTCACATCCTTCCCACTGACTCTAGTTTATCACAGAGAAGCTTTTTTTTTAAAAAAAAAAAAAACAAACAATAAAAAACACTCCTTATGGCATAACTTTTAACAAATAAAACAGCATGACTATCTGTTCTAGCAGCTCAAACTGCCTAGCATTGCGCAGCCAGCGAGCTGTTTAGCCAGCCACTTACACTGGACTAGAACATTCTCTGGCCAAGTGTAGCCCATGAATTAACATTTTCAGCTGTTCACTTAGACTAAACAAGGACAAAAATTCAATTCTGTCTGCCTACTTCAGAAGAGAAGCTCCATTATTTTACTTACCAATTCAAAAGCTATCAGAAGCACTCAAAAATATATATCCACTGCAGATGAGAGATGTTTTACCCATACCCCACTTCCCCACATCTCTCTTCACTTTATATACTAAGTCTTTGTTAAAACACAGTTTTGTTCCATTATACAGGTGTTAAAGTACAGCACGAAATATAACTTGAGCATAAAGCAAGAGTTAATTACAATGAAAAACAAGGGCTGCCGCACTGCTAGCAAAGCATCAGCCTTCACTGTTAGGCCAAAACAAGGAAGTACATTCATACTGCATGGAAAAACAAAGGTCTTCATAGGAAGCCCGCCTGAGCCTCCTCATACCCAAGCACGCTGATTAGAGACAACAGGAACCGACAGGCTGAATTCAGTAAAAACAGCTACACAGCTGATGTTAGTCCTAATCCCATGCAGAGTTGTTGTTTACTGTTTTTCCTTTAACCAGTCAAGCATGTGCCAATCGGGGGCTGAAAGGCCCTAAACAGGCATTAAGCACAGAGACGTAGCATGAAGTCCCTTAGCAGGGCTTAGCATTCCTGTTCCTCGGGAGATTTTTGGAAACTCCAGCAATTTCTTCTTCTGCATTTCTCCAGCGGCCTGGGGGGGCACAAGAGCACGTTGTGCTGCAGCTGTTCCTGGAGGCTTCGCGCAGCAACGCGCAGGGCTGCTCTCCAGGCACGCCGGGCAGCGTCCCTGCCTGCAGGGACCGGCTGCAGCGTGGCCGCGGAGCTCCTGGTCCTCCCGCTGCAGCGAGGGTCAGGATGCAGCTCAGGGATGCAGAAACAGAGGGATTCGGAGGACGGGCAGTGCTCCCGCTGCCACTGAAAGCAGGCTTTTGTGGTGCTCTAGAGCATCTGTTAATAACAGCGGCAAGCCACGGGCTCATGAATGTTTTGTACACATCCCCTCCCCAGTCCTATTTTCACGACATAACCCTTTTCATTACAGGCATAAAAGAACACGGCTGCGCTAAAAACAACTAGTTCTATTTACTGCAATGACTACGTTAGTAAATATTTGTACTGTAGCCTAAACAGTGTACGCTAAGAGGGATAACAAGGGATGCTCGAACTGTGAAAAAGTGTAGCAGTAATTTAAAAGAAGATTTAGATTGTGATCCCAGAAAATCAAAATGGTTCTTTTGGTTACTATAATAATAATAAATAATAATAATAATAGGATCTCTTCTGTAGTTACAGCAGACCTATTAAAGGCCCCTAGCCCACAGACACAACCTAGCGTCCAGAAGGGGCCTTCTGCTGAGCATTCGGGATGGGCAGTCTGTCCCTTAATAAACTCCTGATCCTACAGGACTAGGTCATGATCTGGACCAAGTCCAGAGACATATATACGGATCAGCTTCCACTTCAGATCAGCGTCTGAGGGACTGGTTCTGCTCTAGGAAGGCTCATACCAAGAGCTTGGTAAGCTTCCTACTGGAATGCAGCTTCCTTTGGCACTTTTAAACACCGAGCAGAGTTCAATTCTAGATTTAAGCACCTAAGATATCACTGGACCACAGGCACAACTACTGTAGCATAACTGCAAGCTTTAGAGTCACTGTGGTAATCCACACACTATTTCTCTTTTACAAAATATAAACATTTCTGTTGAAATCCACTGAAACAGACCATCTTAGTCTTTTCAGATGATGGTTCTCTTCCAAGATCATATTGTTCTTTTTACGCGACTGTTGAAATTTCAATACTGGCAGGGAAACAACCTGATTTTGCCTCTAATTCACTCGATATTTTAGCCTGAGTAAGTTTTAAAGACAGATGCTAACTCTGTACTCCACAGAGATGCTCAGAGACAAGCTGCTAAGGAGTCATACGCCAGCTGAAGGGATTCCCCAAGTGATGGTGTCTGGTTTAAAATGAGCCAAAGGGGAGGGGGCTACGGGCTCCCTGTTATTTCTGGCCTATCGTTCTATGAAGATCAATTCTAAAATCTTCTAAGATAGCACAGTCATGACCTAAGCATTTTTTGAAGGTAAAGCAAAAGTGTGCCAAAGCTATATATAATTATTGTTCCCAATAAGAAGCAAGCAGGGAACATGTCAAGAGCACGGTCTTGGAAACCCCTGGAAGTAGGTTACAAAAATCCCATAGAAATGGGACAACGACTTTTCAGCATACATTCAGGATTGCGGCTGGATGTTATATGGCACCAGCCAAGCTCAAAGAAATCAGTGAATGTGATGTTACAGCCCCTTCCTCCTCCTTCCCCCAGCACGCAGACTGACAACACATGTTGGAAATGTAAATTCAAAACCGGCTCTCCAAAAGAGGAATAAAGCATGCACAGGGGGAGATACCATACAGAACACCGATTTCACACCCTTGCTTACCTGTTATAACTTGCTCATATGCCCATAACCTGAGCTCCAAGTATTTGTAATTTACAGAGTTCTAAGATTACTTTTCCCCACTTCTTTCAAATAGCACTTGGATCAAATCAAACCAATTCATGAAAAAAAATGTATGAGACACTGTCTAAACAGGTATCAACGTTACTGAAAGGGCCAGCACGTGAATTTACACCAGTTGCCCATCAGAATCCCTCCCTACTGCTGCATTTTCATTGCATAACTATATATAACTACGTATTTACTAAACTAAGTTTATTTTTGCCCATACTGCAGATCAGCAGCAGCAGGACATATTCATTTAATGGTTGCTAAACCTCAAGATGAAGCACGTCAGATATTTTTGTGCAGCAGCTATTCTAGACTTTTACCCAGGAAAAAGGGGATTTAGCACCAGCATTTAAACGCCCTCAAACAGATCAACAAAGAGGCATTTTACTTAGAAGCGTAACGAGCTCCACTTCACAAAATGGTTCACTGCTTTCATTGAAAATATCCTTCTCTACAATAAATCTGTTCATTCCAGTTATGCTGTACGTTAGAAGAAGCTTACTTCAGCAAAGCTAGGAAGGCAGCAGGCTCCACATCAGGCAGCTCAATCTCTGTAGAAGTCGTGGCCATTCCACCATTAAACATTGCATCGAAGACTGCACTGCCCACAGCCAGCACAAATCTAAAATCAAAAAACAAACAAAAAAAGCTTATGTTAAACCATACTCACTTGCAAAAAAGAAAAAAAAGGAGAGATCCCAGGCTAGTTGCTGTTCCCCAAGGCCTCCCCCAGGGAGGGCAAATCGCTCCTGGTGTTAAAGCAAAAATATTTTGCATGAGAAGGGAGTGTCAGGTTTTCTTTCATTTACTGAGAAAACACCAAAGTCGCAAACAACTTCATTGTGAGCCCAGCCTCAGTATACAGCATCACAATGGTTCACCAAAGACAAGATTTTGTGCATCATGGACCAGAATATACGCAGCTGCTTTACAGAGCCCTTAGAGGAGCCTACAGCCGCTTAGGAGGTTGAGAAACTAAGAAACAAGTTCAGGAATTCAAGTTCTTCCAGTGAACAGAGCCCAAGACTTGACGCAGTTCCCCACAGTCACGTACAGAAAATGCTTACAGAAAACTTGTCACTACACATTACCCACCTCCTCGCTCCTCCCCAGAGCCCAGCAATCCTCGATTACAGCAGCACAAGACCCCGGCACGTGCAAACGGCGCCGGCAGCGTCCGCGGAGCCGCAGGCACCGGCAGCTCCCGGAGCACCAGCGGCCGGGCTCCCCGACGCACGCTGCCGTCTCCTTTCGTTTCCTTCACTCCAAACCTGCTCCTCGCTCAGCCCAGAAGGCAGGTAAACCCCGACTCGAGGCAAACTAGCACCATTAGGTGCACGCAAACCCTTTACACGCCGCTGTGAGTTTACATGGTGATTAACAGGGGAAGGCGTGTTATCAGCCCTGAAGAAATAGGAAGCAAGAGTTCCCACAAACCAGATTTGAGACTGAAAATAATCTTTCGGCGCTCCCATGTAAACAAGATGATTTCCCTCACTGATAAACACCAACTCCTGTTTTAGGAGGAGACACGGAGCTGCCGAGAGGCCTGTGTATATTTAAGCTACTGCCTCCGTGCCTTAGAAAAGCACTTCTGAGAACTCCCATTGTTTGAAAAATTCCGAGACGAGTTTTTCCCAGGAAAGAAAGCTTGTTCCCGGTGGCTGCAACCAAGCAGCTCCCTGAAGTTCAACGCAGCAAAGGCCACGAAGGTCACACCTCAGCAGCCCCTGCTTGACCGACGAGCGTGGGGAAGCGCAGGAGACGCGAGTGCAGAAGCGAGGGCTCCAACCACTTCCCAGACCAGCTACAAAAAGGAAGAAAATTCGGCAGCTCTCGCTGCAGCGGAGCTTGAAGCATGCTTCGATGGAGAGAAGCATCAAGAGCTGTGGGCAGAAAACCGTACGTGACAGAAGGCACGAGACAGAAACCTCCGGCACTCGGGCTCCAAGGAAAGTCCATCACTACAGGGGATTTGGGGAGATTTTACTGCGGTAGGAAATGACACAGAAGCTCTTCCCCCCCCAGCCCCCTTTTTAAATAAAATTTTTCATTTTCTCACTTTTCATTCTCCACCCATTCAGAGGAGGCCTTCTGCAGACACAATAGGGTGAAGTGTTGTAGATGTGCCAGGCTTGTTTGCTGTGATGGACTGCCTGGCTGACGAGCTGGGCTGTATTGTTTCTAATTGGGTAAGAGAGCTAGGGACAAACCACAGTGGTTAAAACAAAATATGCACATGCATATTTCTATCAAACAAGTCTCAAGAAAAATGTCAAGAACAAATAAGAAACCTTGTTCACAATACTAGGATTGCCAGATGAAATAAAAATCCTTGTTCGTACAAAAGCAGTGACGGTGGCGAGACAGTTGCAGGCATTATTTGCTAGGAAAAATTAACATTAAATAAATTGCGCTCCAAAATTTTCATCTTCATAGCCAGTCTACATCCTCAATTAGTGGAGAGCCTTCAGAAGCGTTCTGAAAAGGGCACTCATTTGAAAGAAACTCTCCGATCTCTGCTTCCATTTCGCTCACTGACAAGTCAGCCTGATTTTTTTCACACTGCTGAACCCTAAAGGGATCCCAGTAGGTGCCAGAAAGATGCACGGCACTCCAAAATCTGCCGTCTTGCAGGTTTTTAAGTTTCTTTAAAACATTAGGGGGACACAATTAACCCAAGAAAATCCCTCTCTCTTCATGGTGTCTCCTTACTCTTGCTAAAATAAACACACAAAACCAGTCTAAAGGCGCTCCAGGAAAAGCAGGAACGTGCACCGTGTCTCACAGCCTGCCAGGTTTTCCTAACCGTGCAGGTCTGCAAAAGAGAGAGATGAGGTTTGTTTCGGAGGGGAGAAACAAGACCATTAAGCCAAACTGGCAGAGTAACAGAGCTTTAATAGTTTTCTTTCTCCTATTACCTGAAGAACTGTAGCAACCAGTGCACCGCAGGGCTCTCCCCTGACCCCAAGGAGCACTGCCCGAGGCAAGCATGCAGCTCTCAAAAGGGAACTGCAGGTACCCTAAGCTCCCCATAGTGTCCCAGCTTTGTCAGAGAAAGAATTCAAACATCGAGGTTTATTTTTAAACAACAGTGTGGTGGCCAAAACAAAGCGAACTACTGAAACAATGCAGAAAAATAGCAGAAGCTGAGCAAAAGGACTAAGAAAGCAAGACCTGATTCCTCATCATTTCCTCTGCACATGTAAAGTTCAAGGTAAACTGACTTTCAGCAATAAAAGAAGAGGCAAAGGAGCTTGGATGAGGTTAATAATTTGACTGTCTTCACGAAGATCCAAAGTTGACTCTGAAGGCTTTTAGAAGCCTGCAAGAAAACGTCCTTCATTACTCTGCTTACTGCTTCCTACCCACCAGTTTTTCCACTGCTTCCTTGTTCACCTTCCTATCTCCACCTGTCACCTATTTAATTTGTACACCCAACAGTCCAGCTCCCTTTCTAGGCACTTACAATAATAAAATAAACCATTCGAGAAACATGACTATCCCACCACTGCATACCACCTCCCTGCTCCATCCGCTCCACTGCGGAGAAATCTTAAAATATCTATATCAGAAGAGCTGACACATGATGTGCTGGAGCTCTGCAAAACCGTAGGTGACAAGAAGCTAATGAACGATGATCGCTTGCTTGCTGCATCCTTCCAGCACAAGGACCAGAGACACCAGGTGAAACAAGCAGGAGACGGGTCCAAAAACCCCAAGGAGCCCCTCACGCACGCAACACCAGGAGTCAGGCGGTGGTACGCCCTGCCACACGTTGCTGTAGGCACTACAAGTTTATGCACGTGTAAGAAAAGACAGGACAAGCTCAGAAGAGAAATGCCTGGAAAGAGCTGCCAAAAACCTCAGCCTGTCCCTGAGCCGCAAATCTCCTAGGCTGGAGCGTACACAGGGGTGCATCACCACACGCTTGCCCCGTTCCACTTTGGGTCGTGTTTTCTGTCCAATTAACAAGTTTAATTATCCCATCCGTGCAGCTCCTGGGCAATGAGGTTTAGATGTTTCTACTCTCGTTGATGTTGTGCTCGATGCAGCCAGTCTGGAAAAGGGCAAAAACCCCTTCCATCCTACTGCTGGGCATAATCAATGCCTCGACCTTGGCCACGTTACCATCGTGCAGCATCAAGACAGCCTGCTCAGTTCGGCGTTTGTTAGCCTGGGCATCAAAAGACGTACGGCTGTTCCGCCTCCTTCACGGCGGATTCAGCAGCAAGAGGGGATGGCACAGAGACCAAGCTTGCTCCAGGGTACACGAGCATCTTCCACAGGGTCTGCAGCCTCCTGAAAGCGGACAATGCCCAATCTTCTCAGGGCTGTGGGTGCTTCCCAGGATGGATGCTTGGATAAGACGATTCTTCAGTCAAGGCCAGCACAGCCACTTCTGCTATTTGTCTACAAAGACAGCTTTCAGATACAGCATGAAAGTTTGGTCTTGGTGAGGTATCTGTTCTGTTTCTACAGCTTTATAAGAACTGCTGAACTTGCCAGCCTCCCTTAAACGCACCGTAACATACAGCTACGTCGCTCTCAGAAACCTCCTGCCTGCACCACCACCACGCGTGGACATCACCACCCGCGATCCGCAATCACTCGGCATTACACCACCCAACTCCCTGCGCCTAAAACCCGCCATCCGCGCCTTTCCTGGCGGAGCCCGACAAGAGGAGAGCTGCGCTATCACCACATCCAGCTCTTGCAGGCCTGCAGCTCTCAGATTATTTGTGCTAACCAGGTTACTGCCACAGCCGACAGTGTGTAACACGCCATATTAAAGACCACAAGTTTGAGGCTTTATAATAATAAGATATTGCAGACTGCTTCTCAAGGCATCACCAGCCACTGTTCAAGAACCCTATTTACAGTGTGCTCCCACTGCAGCCACTCTTTATACCTGGCCTGGTCCAAAAATGAACGCAAACCAGATTGTAGGAATACTTACCTGTTAATTGTGCACTATTTCAGACACCTAGAATCAAAGTACGAACATCTGCCCTCGGTCGCTGGAGCAATACAGTGCCTCTCAAATTAAATTCATGGTTGCTTTGCAACTCAATTCCAGCACAAAATACATTCTGCTGTTAGGCTGCTGTGGGAGAGCTGAGCACAGAAGGGGTCTGGGCGGTTTTATTTTAAGCCCTCTGTTTCTGAAATAACCACGGTACTTCATGAATCATCAGGATATCCCAACTGTAATATCATACAGGCAAGTTTCACTAAAATCTATATAATCTGTAAGTGGGATGTCACGGCATGACACACTCTATTCTATCTTCACCACTCAGAGTACCAGATGGATTTCAGAGCAATTAAGCAACATTTCACTTTGGGGCTATTTTTTTTTCTTAAGCTTCATTTATTTTCCACTTATTTCTGGGCTGAACATTGCCCCTCCCCACCCAGCAAGCCTAGATCTCAGGACAGGAGCGAGCATACTCAAATACTAATTAAGCTCCAAATTATAAAGTGCAGAACTGACACCTTTAACATTCAAACTAGCCCAGAACAAGTGTGCTTCATACAGAAGGAGAGAAAAAAAGGGAAACCTGAAGGGGAAACTTCCAGGTGCACAAGCACGTATGAGAAAAGTGATAGCCTGAAATTGCTTGGAGCAAGGCTCCCTTTGCCAAGCACCGCTTTTAAGCACACCGACAAGCCTTCCCCCATCCCCAATTAAAACAGGGCCTGCCCTCAAGTGAAAGACTCCTGCATTTGCTGTTTGCACACCTGAGCAAACCAGGAGGTCCTTCCTAAAGCAGGGGTCGTGAGTGACACGCATCAATTCTCTGTTACAATTCGAAGGAGCTGCCCCAAGAAGTGGTTGAATGTCAATCAGCCACATCCGTTCTGAATTACCCAGGTGGGGACAATTCCCAGCTTTTCAGCAAGCAATAAGCTCCAAGCTGCAAATTCTGAAATGGCAGCTTGGCCTTAAGTATGAACGTAGACAGGTTACCTCCTGTCCAGATGTTATTCTCAATACAGCTCTTTCAGAATCGCAGGTTTTGTTTTGTAGTGGTGGATTACCCTCCAAAACACAGGGCTTCAGCAAAGATTCAATACCTGTTCTTTTTAAAGCCAAATTTATGCCACAAAATTTCCCTTCTCAAATCATTGCTCTCTTCCTTCCATCCACACTGCTTTCACCAATCCCTTTTTCTGTTGACAGAATATTCCTCCTTTCCTCCGTAACCCACAGAAACAAGGACTGCTTCCGAGTGAAATCCAGAGGTTTGTTTTTCCCTGCTGCATCTCTGCCGGCCTCTCTGCCAACGCACCTCTGTCCCACCTACCCTTCGGGGGGAAACACAGCCGGACACCAGACCCCCTCCTCTGATGTGGCGTCGGAAGAAACACTAATCAGTCTGAGGGTTCGGAGAGGTTTGATGCAACGCTGGCCAACCCAACCGAGGAGCAGGCACCTCTAAGCACAGCCACGCAGCCAGGACCACGTGAAAGCCCAACGCGCGGGGCCCACGGGTGGGATCCAGCATGCCGCAGGCCTGGCGATGCCGGCTCCGTCTGCCCCTGGGCGCTGGGGGCTGCTGCAGCGTGGGGCTGTGCCTGGCCGCCACGGCACCCCCGAGGAGCACGTCCCTGAGCTCGCAGCTCCAACAAGGGATAAACACGGGGCGAGGTTACCCGATCCCTGCCTTCGCTTTTGGGAGAGAGGATCCCTATAAAACCCTCCCAAGGTGCATCGCTCCCCAGGAGGTGCCCCAGACGCTCCAACCCGACCCCTAGCAAGGCCCGCCACCCCCAGCAGCCCCACAAGGCCCCCAACATGGCCTGCAGTGCAGGGGGGGGCACCCACCCCCAAACCCACGGCCCGGCCGGGCCTCACGGGGCCTGGGTCTCCCCCTCCAGGGCCTGTCTGTCCCCAACCAAACCCTGCTGGGACACTTGGGTCCCCCCCAGGGCCTGTCTGCACCCCCCCGAGCCCCACTGGGACACCGGGGTCCCCCCTCAGGGCCTGTTATCCCCCAAACCCAGCTCGGGCACCTGGGTCTCCCCCC
>VXAA01006780.1:223841-242873 GCA_013399115.1 Anseranas semipalmata | reverse complement strand
TTTTGGCAGGCCCAGGCTGCCCTTCCCACGTCCCACCCTCGAGCGGAGCAGGGGGGGTGAAGCAGACGCCCCGGACCTTGTACCGCTGCCCCACTAATGAGGGGCCCCCAATTAACCCAAGCTGGTGCCGGGTGGGGGCGCGGGCAGGGCTCTTGGGGGACGCGGGGGTTTTGCAGAAGGGCCGGGGGATGGAGCCGTGGGGCGTGCTGGCTGCTGGCACCCGTCGGGCGGCTCCGGGGCAGGCGGAGAAGCCACATGCCTCCCAAATTGCGCACGCCGCCATGTAGGTCACCGAGCCGGTAATGACAGGGTGGCAGCGCTGGCACCCACAGCCCCGGCAGGGCCACCTGCGGGTGCCTGGCACGGCAGGGCCACCTGGGGACGCCCGGCCCGTGGGGACACATTGTCACGCAGGGTGCTGGAGCGCTGCGTGTGCGCTGCGTGTGCACTGCGTGTGTGCTGCGTGTGTGCTGCGTGCTTGGTGCTTCACTGCATGCTCATTCAGTGCATGCTTTCTGCATGCTTTCTGCATGCTTACTGCATGCTTTCTGCATGCTTACTTCATGCCATCTGCACGCTCTCTGCATGCTCTGTGTGCTTGTCATGTGGCCGTTGCATGACCTCTGTTTGCTGCATGCCTGGTGCATGCTCTCTGTGCTTGCTGCACGCTCACTGCATGCTCACTGCACACCCTGCATGCTCACTGCACACTCACTGCACGCTCACTGCACACTCACTGCACGCTCACTGTTCACTCCCTGCGTGTTCCCGGCCCCCTGCACAATCACCGCCCGCCCGCTGCACACTTGCTGCGTTCTTTCCATGTGCTGCCTCCCGGATTACACCTGACCCACAAAGGGCCCCCACCCACCGCCCCCACTGGGGCCTGGAGCGATTTGGGGCCGTGGCCTGGGGGCGTCCCCACACCCCTGCTCCCTGCTCCTATGGCTGCAGCACTCCCCGGGGGGGTGGCAGCAACGCCGGTGCCCTTTCAAACCGGAGCTGGGGTGGAAAGAAGCAGCGGAGCGCGAGGGGCTGCTTCCTGCTGCCGCGGGTGAGGTTTGCAGCCGGGCGTGGCGAGGGCATCGGGGCTGGGGCTGCAGGGCAGGAGCCAGCACCCACCATCGTGGGGGGACGGGGCGCATCGCGGGGCCCCCGAGCCAGGCCGGGCAGCACCAGGGGTGCTGGGGGCACCCCCAGCTCCGTGTGGCCGTGCGTTCCTGCTCCCTGCGCTCCCCGTGCTCCCCACTGCAACTTCGCTGCTGGCACCCAAGGGTGGCCACCCAAGGGCTCTCATGCACGCGTGTACATGCACACTCACATGCATGTACGTGCACACTGACACGCGTGTACGTGCACACTGACACGCGTGTACGTGCTGCAAGGGGGAAAACTTGATTTTTGATGCACTGGAGCTGCTCCAGCCCCAAGAAGCTGGGCTGCAACCCCTGTGGGATTGGGGAACCGGGTCCCCTCTGCCACCCGCCTGCTCCACGGGTGCCGAGGGCCCCATCCCTGCTGGTGGTCACGTTCAGCATCCTGGGGCTGCTGGTGGCAGGATCTCGGTGCCCCGTTTCTCTCCAGCATGCGTGAGCAGCAAAACGTCCCCAGGGCAGCCGTGTCCCTGCGGCATCGCCCGTCCTCATGTCCCGGGACAGGGTTTGGTACCGCTGGGGCCGGGGCGCATGCAGGCAGCGGAGCCGTGCGCTGAGACCGGCCGAGGGAAAACAGGAAAGCGAGCGGGGCCGTGCCGGAAACCGGCTATTGTTGGAGCGAGGAGCGAAGGGAGCGTGAGTCACGCGGGAGGGACGCCGCGGCCACCCCGGGCTGCTGGGCCCTGCTGGCTCCACCGAGGCCGCGCGCTGCTGCCCGGTCCCTGCCAGACCCTAGTGGGACGGTGGCCGGCCCCGGCACGGGCAGAAGCACCGGGAACGCCGCTCCTCGCGGGGCGTCCTCCACCCCGTACCCCAGTGCTCCGTTTTGGAAGACAAATGCATTTTCCTTGTGTTTTTTCCCTGGCAAAAGGAGGTTAGTCCAGATTTCCTCCCCTGGAAGCAGGAGGATTTCGAGCCTTGGCTCCGTTTCAAAATGAAAAATCTTGCAAAAAAACTGGAATTTCCTGCCGGGCAGAAATCTGGAGGTTTGACTCCGCCGTTGCTGGTTCTGCTGTGGGGAGGGGACAGGGACACGCGCACACGCGCGTGTACGGCCGCTGGCTCGGGGCTGGCACTGGGACGTGGGAAGGGGGTGAGGAGGGGCAGCTGTGCCTCAGTTTCCCCAGCCAGAGGAGGTGCTGCGGGGTTGAGGAGCAGCCTTAACCCACAGACCACCCCGAGGGACAGCACAAGTGCTCACCAGGGAGGTTTCACCCCCAAAAAGCCTTTGAGTAGGGACACCAGCCTGTGGGGAGCGCCCCCATCCCGCAGCATCCATCACATCGAGCTGGTCAAAACTCACGGGACACGGAGATGGGGCCAGCTGGGCCGAGCTCGGTGTGAGCATCCGTGGGGAAGACGGACGAGGACCTGAGGCCGCTGAAGCACGAGGTGTTGGGGCTGGAGCTCCATGAGCTGCGGTTTTATGGGGCTCAGGGCTCACGCCGTGCCGCAGCGGGGTCCGGCAGCAGATGGGAGAAGCATTTCCAGGCGGCTTTCGACCGCCGCTGCCGGCGATCCCGGCTGGGCTGGGATTAATCCCCAGCCTCTACGGGGGCTGAAGCAGCGGGGTGCAGGCGAGGCAATGTGGTGCAGGAGGCTGGGGCCGAGGCGAGCCGGAGGGAGCGATGCTGGGGGGCCGGGAGCATTGCACCCCGTGGGGCACACCTGGGCTCTGGGCAGCCCCAGGCTTTTCTCATCCCTTGAAATCCTCTAAATTCACTGGGAAAGAGGGAAACCCGCAGGGGCTGCTCCCCATGAGCCATCCCCCTGGCCCAGGAGCAGCTGTCACCCCTCCAGGGAGCCCTGGAGCCCAAAACTGGGGTGGGGAGGGCACAACACCGTGCCTCAGTTTCCCCAACCCCAAAGGTGCAAGGGAGGATAACAGCAGGAAGAGGCAGCAGCTCTGGGGATGGGAAAGGAGGCCCCTGCTCCCAGAGGTGCCGAAGCATTTTGGAGCCCGGTGTCCCACCCCGCAGTGCCTTCCCTCCCTGTCCTCGTCCAGCGGGGACACAGCCTCCAGCACCCACCCGGGGTCTGTCCGGGCCCTGAACGTGGGTTCAGATGCCTTTGGGAGACCCCCAGACCCTGCACCCCTAGAGCTGGTTTCCGAGGGCTTGCGCAATCCCTATCTCTTGTCCCCAGCTTTGGAAACCAGGGGCTAATTCTGATTAAAACCAAACAGGAGCCGAGGTCCTGCTGCGCTCCAAAGCCTTTGGGGGGAACCGGAGGAGATCCGGCCCAGGAGGGAGAGGGTGCAGCAGGGGCACGGGGCAGCTGCCTCATCCTGCTGCTCCCGGGACACGCTGTGATTATTTCCTCAGGACCAGGGGGCATCCCACGCCGAGCCAGGGAGGAGAACTATTTCCCTTCGGACACACGGCCACCGCAGACCCCTCCACGCTGCGGCTGGGCTACGCTTGGCAGAGCACCCCAGGGCCAGCAGCTGTGCCTGCTCCAGCTCCAGGGCTGCTGCTACCCGTGTTTTTTTGGGAAGGGTCAGCCCCACAGAGGGGAGGCTGCTGGAGCCCCGAGCACCCAGGAAGCCCAGCCCCGCTAGGCAGGAGAGCTGCAAATCTGCTCCCTTCCAGGCTCCGAGCATTCCTGACTCCTCTGCCTGCACCTCACCAGGGAGACGAGCGATAAAATTACTGAGCCACCAAGGTCAGGCTGAGCTCAGCCCCGGGCACCGGCCGCAGCCCCTGCAGGTCCAGCGCAGGAAGGGGTAAACACGAGGCCCCCGCAAGCAGAGATGAAAGCAGGGGAAAAGGCGGAGGCAGCAGCAGAGAAAGGCCCGTGCGCAGGCTGCGGCGGCTCTGCCGACTTGTCTGGGCAACATCCTGCGCTGCTGCACGCCGCTGAGGATGGGCTCGGCTGCATCGATGTCCCCAGCCACCAGCGCTGGGCTCTCCCCGTGGCTTTGTGCCGCTTGTCTGCAGGATGCGGCCTCGCTCGGGTGCGGGCACCGGGGGTCTCGGCCCCACGCTGGGTCCGGCCACGGCCCCGCTGCCCCCTCTAGCGGCACCCAGCCCGGAGGGGATGGGCGCAGCGAGCGCCCAGCTGGAAGCGAGAGCCCCCAGCCCAGAACAGCGCAGCCCTGGGGCACGGTGACATTGCACAGACACGGCAGGACACCCCCAGTCCCCTGGTGTAGCTGCAGCACCCACACGCTCGGCCCCACAATCGAGCAGGGCTCGGAGCAGCCGGGATGCAGCAGGAGGAACCAAACCTTGCAGCAGAACCAGGAACAGGCACCCAGCATCTTTCTGCAGCTCTCCCCCACGCTTCCCGTGGAGTCCAAGCACCCCGTGTTTGTTTTGCTGATAGAAAGCCTCTGACGAGCATGCAATCATGAGACATTCAGCAATCGGAGCGTGCTATGTAAATACAGCATAATTTATTGGTTCCATGTCAGAGAACTATAGTGGTATTTGTACGCGTGTCCTAACGATAGTACAAGAAACGAGAGTCATGTATATACAGAGATTCCAGGACACAAAAACTTTCTAATGAAGTGGTTAGTGGTACAGTTTGGTCACTGTTCACAGAAACCTTCTCTCTTACTGTAAACCCTGCTCCCCCCGCACCCCCAGACCCTAGGTAGACCAAACCTACCTACCTGGGGGGCACTGCCAAGCTCCCGCCAGGCAGCAGAGCTGCTTGTGCAAGCGGGAGGCAAGGCCCCTGGCCCCTGGCCACGCACCGGACACTTTGGTTAAGAGGAGATGCGTGCGGCACAGCGGGGAAGCGCTGCTCAGGAAGAGAGAAGGTTCAGTACCCTAATGGGAAGCACAAAGTGGTCCACACAGAGCCGGTGAGGCCGGAGAGCAAGCAGCCCGGTTCCTTCTTAGTAGGGTCCGCGTACCACGAGGAGAAAAGGAAGCGCAGGTGTTTGAGAAGCCGACCTCCCCACGCCGGTCCCAGCGCCTTCCCCCTGCTCATTCCCACCAGGCACAGGTCCGCTTGTCCCAGCACACATCCCCATCCCCGCAGGGACGCCGGGAGAAGCTCAGCTCAGAGCTGGTGCAAGAGGCAAGAGCAGATTCACAACAGGAGCGCTCCAGGACAGACCAGCAGCAGCAGCAGCTCTGCTCTGGCCGTGAAAGAAACCCAAGTCTGACTTCTTTCATAGAGAAAGAGCGGCGGGCCGGGCCTTGGGGACAGGATGCCAAGTGCAGGGCGAGCACAAAAGCAGCTCATTCCAAAAACTGACCTCACAGCCGGCGGAAGAGGTGCTGGAACCAGACAGCTCCTTGCGCTGCCCCCAGTGAACCCACGTGCACCGGCACTCCTTCCCCGATCCCCGCACGTAACCTCCCTTCACATTTCGGAGGTGGGACGTACCGCTTCCATCGCAGCACCGGCTCCCTACCTGATGCATCTGGCTCGGCTCGCCCGGTGCCACCGCAGGGAGGGGACGGGGAAGAGGCACTGCAGGCTGGCTCCTCCCTCCTCACAGAACGAACATTCCCACCAAGTGGCCAAAAATACTTTTTTTTTTTTTTTTATAAAAATTACTATAAAAAAAAAAACTAGTTTATCTAGAGCATCTTTAAAAAAATATTCCTGCAATATCACAGTTTTACATCGAAACTCATTAAAAATATATAGATTTCTTTAACAAAACGTCTCTGTTCTCCCCTTGAATCATGTCTCCAATGCAGGAGTGGGACTCTGTGTCCTCGGAAGAGATGCCGAGGTGAGAGCAGGAGGGTCTGATCTCAGTGGCACATCCGGGAGGTCATTTCCTTCTGCCAAAGGGACAAGACAAGGAACCATGAACTCAGATCCACACTGCCAGGTGAGGGTGTGGATGAAAAAACCTCACCTTTGTTCAGCTGGAAATACCCTTCTCAGGCACGCGGTGCCACCGTCACCGAGTGCTCCAGTTTGGGCAGGTCCGTGCTCCCCCCGCCACTCCCATTCCCGGGCACGGGCAGGACACCTTCCACTGCCCAAGAACTCTTCAAATTGGCTCAGCTGCTTACGGCTATGGAAATATCACTCTCTCTTAGGTCTACCACGTCCCATTCTCCACCCTGCAGACTCCTTGTGAAGGTGGTGGCAGTGTCCTTGCTTTTCAGGATGGGAAGTAAGCACAGGGAGGGGAATTTCGCTTTTCCCTCCCCATCCTGGATGGCTAACGGGGCTGGGCTCAAGCAGCGCGTGCAGACAAGGCAAGCTGGCTGCTGGAAACGCAAGGAGGTTGCTGGAGAACAAATCTTCCCCCAGCCAATGCCCAAATGACCCTGCTCAGCTGTACCTGCCCATCCCGACTGTCAAACTGCAAGGGCAACCGATGGCCTGAATTTCGGCAAACGGTTTTGAGAGGGCAACTGTGACACCTCTGCCCCCAGCCCACCCCTTCTGCGCTCACTCGGAGACTCACCAGTGGTTCCAGCTCCTTGGTGTCTATTAGGTTGAACTCTTTCACAAAGTAGTAAAAGTGCTTGTAGCAGGTGTTCACGTGGGCTTCCGACCCCATCTGGGTGATCCTGTCGAAGTGGTGGATGTAGACATGGACAAAGACCCGGAAGAGCCTGGAGAGAATCTTCTTCACCACCGGGAGGAAGTTCTTGGGGAAGGGAGTACCTGGGAGGGGAGATACGGCCATGAGAAGCTTTGCAGAAGTGGAAGGAATAAAATAAGTTCGCCTCGATAGGACAGGTACATTTTGAGAGCCCAAGGTAATTTCCAGTTCCCCTCTCCTTTTTCCTTTCCATTTTGGGTCAGATTTTTCAAAGCACCAATTTCTGATGTGACGGAGTCCTGCACACCATCAATCGCTGCAGCAGCTGAGAGCTGAAAGCAGGAGATGGCTGTCAGATTCCCAGCAGCTGCTTCAGTCTGAGAGAGTTTCCTTCTACTCCTATTTGGCATGTTTATATAAACAGTGCAAAATATTACAAACTGCTGAGCTCCACTCCAGAAGCAATTTCTCAAAAGAAAGAGTCAGAGATAACCCCCTACGGTTATCTTCTATTCCCATAGGTCTTTAGCTCTTTGGTTAAAAATTAAGGACATTAGGGTCCCCTCTAAAGGCACCAGTGCATGAGCCTGGTCTGAGGTCAGTGGGATGTGTTTAGCCAGGGCCTGTGGCAAAGCAGCCTGGCCAACTGGCCAGCTTACAGTAATAGAGTTTAAAGTTCGCACGGGTCCTTTCTGGAGGAACAAGGATTAGTGAAACCCTTTCAGCGCTCTGCAAGAGCTGGAGCATTTCAGTCGGGGTCAAGGCGAGGAATCGGGTAAAAGCAAAGCTGAAAACAACAACTCCACCGCGCTCCTGCTGCCAGAAACTTGTCTTGCCTCCCTGAACAAAAATACCCTATTTTTAGTCCCGAGAGAGTCTTACAGAACAGTCCTAAATAAAGGCAATGCACCCTCCTGGGTGACAGGAGGGACGGACGGGGAGGATTTCAGGCTTCAGTTGCCTGAAGGACCAGCTCCTTACGGCCCTGCTCGCACTCGCTTTGAGCAGTCCTTTGGCAGGGGTAGAAGAGCCCTGTGGATGCCGACACATCCCGAACAGAGGCCAACCACATCCCGTCAGCGCCCCGCAGGGATAAACGTGGTGGCAGGAAGGAGGGAGCTGCTAAATGCCACCTCCAGCCTGGAGCTCCTGCCTCCGCAGGATGGGAGATGCGCAGGGGAAGGAACGCGCCCGCTTCGCTCACGGCCTTTGTAACCCCGTGGGTACCCCATGTGTCATCCCAGCTCCCCCGGGGCCGTGCTCAGGAGCCCCAGCAGTTGGCCAGGGCTGCCCTGGGAAGGCGAGGAGCTGACCCTGCTGTGAAACATCCCAGGGCCAGCGGTGGAGCGTCCCTGCTGCCTGTCCCTGTCCCTCCTGCCACCGCAACGCCTCTGCCGCACCTGGTCTGCTGTCGGTGGGAGCTCCGAATGTGCTCGTTTGTATTTACCGAGTGCTTTGGATACTGAACTCTCACATCTCATCTAACACAAAAAAAAAGAAACAAACAAAAAAAAAAACAGCATTTTTGTCTCAGAGCAAGTACATGAAGCTGTGCATTTCGAATCGCAGATTTAGCTGTCTTTGGTCAAATTCTCATTTCCATCCCCCTGGCAATAGATAAAAACCCTGCCCCTCCCGCCACGCACATGTCAGCATCCCACCCAGCTGCAACAAACAACCGACTGCACGCCAGTGAGCGCCGAGCTACAAAGGGCAGAGTCAGCTAATGCCAGCCTGTAATAACAAAGAGGCTAATTACGGAAACGCAGCCACCGTCACCAGGCCAACGCAGAGCACGCGCATGGAACCCACACCAGCAATCGGCTCGACAAGAGCTGGCCTTCAGGAGACCACGTCCAGCATGAGCTGCTGACAGTCATGCCAGAGACTGGCTTTTTAAGAGCAGCCTCTTATTTTCGCTGCCTAGGTTTGGCTTGGCTTTGATTTCCTCGAGGTATCCGTGACCCCAAATGAGGTCTGGTACAGCTCTGGGTATTTCAGCACTCAAGAAGAGGTCTGAAGTTTCTCAGGTGCTTGGAAGAGCTTACCACACTGCTGGCCTCCAAGCAGCACAAAAGGCACAAAGGTGACCTGTGCAGCAGTGACCATTAACAGCATCTCCTGGAACTGGAACAGGACCCGAGGGCTCAAAGGGGAAGCTCTGCACCGGCCTCCCTCCCCCGAGCTGCAAACGGAACCGAACTCACCAACGTTAGTGGGAAAGATGTCCTCGTTGTTGATCTGTACCTCGATCCAGTCCATCAGGAGGTTCATGTACTGGGGAGCAGACAGGGCCGTGGGCTTCCGGTACTTGTGCTCGTCCTGCCATCTGTACTCGTACTTGGGCCCCCCGGACATGACGGGGCAGGACTGCTCCGTGCAATAGTCACTGATGGTGCCGTAGATCAGGTTGATGCGGTTGAAGAAGTCCACCACGTGCACTGCCACCCAGTCGTTCTGCTCCTCTCCCGGCGGCAGCTGGACAGCCACTTTCAAGTCCAGGCCAGCGTTGAGCGAGGCCTGAGCTTTCTTGTGCAGCTCGAACCGCTGAGTCCCCGGCTCAAACTTGCGCTTGGGCCGGAAGGTTTTGTCTTTATTGAACACTTGCTTTAAAGCATGGGACATCTTTCTTCTCTTCTTCTTTTTTTTCCAGGTCCGTAGCGATGACAGGCGCAGACACGGAGCTGCTGGGCCACTTCCCGGGGCAGGGCAGCGGGGACTCTGATCTTCACAGAAACCTCCCCCTGCTCATCTGGTCCCGATCTGCAATGCAGCACAGAAGGGCAGAGATTAGGAGCAGCTCTCTCAACAGGAAACCTGGTCTAAATCCCATAGGAAGAGATCTGGGATACCATCTGGGCCCTCGCTCCCATCTGAGCAGAGCAGGGGGAGCCAGCGCCAGCTTTCCTTTCTCTCCCCACGCCCTTCTCCTCCCAGGCCAGCCCAGAGCACAGAACTGCCCGGCCATCGGAGGCGATCCCAGGCTGGACGAGGAGCCCCGCGAGACCTCCCAGCATGGGACAAGGGAGATGAGAACGAGAGACACCGAGGGACTGGGCTGGAACAGCATTTGCAGGAGATCACCACGACCCAAATCCCACCGAAAGGAGAAACTCCAGCTATTCAGGTGCAATGCAGCGAAGATTTAAGAAGGGTCAGACTTTGAGTTAAGCCTTACTTGAATCAGATCTTTCACCTACACCTTTCTCCCCTCTTTGGAAACAAGCCTACTCAGAAGGTAATTTTATGACAACCTACAAGAAAGCTCAGCTCTGCTGCCAGACGTATTCTCACGAAATAGCTGTTTGACCGGGAGCTGCGCGTGCTGTCGGAGCGCTGAAGACAAGATGAGAACGGGCTGAGGGGAACAAGAAGTCGTCACAGCTCAGGCACCCACAAACTCAATATCCTGAAATAGCACCAGCTCTAAAAAGAGCTACAGCCTCTTCTGCAGGTGCAGAGAACACAACCCTGATCTTCAGTTCAGTTGAGCTCACTGCAAGTCGAAGCCTGGTTGCAAGCTCAAAGGCCAGGAAAGTTTGTCTTCCTCTTCCAGTCTATGAAAAAGAATTGGCTCTGAGAGGCTGAGGCACAAGTTAAGATCTTGAAAGGATGCTGACAAGAAACACCGCTCTGTTTATCTGTAGCTAATTATACCTCCTTTGTTCCCACATCCATCCCTTCGCATAATTTGTGTCAAGCGGCTCTTTGATGGAAGCTCGAGGCAGAAAATTGTACCAAAAATATTGTTTTACATGTGTTGGGCAGAGAAATAAAGTAACAGAAACTAGCTCAGGCTGATGCATTATAGAATGCTGCAAGTAACAGTTTCCATAATTTTCTAAGCAAGCGCGCAAACAAGTCCCTTTCACCACGCAGAAAATCTACTTAGCTCTAGTATTGTTTAAATAGGTGAAATTGTTTAAAACCCCCAAACTTTGGCAAGAAAAATTTCAAATTCAAGTCAAGACCACCTTTCTGCACTTCAGCCCATCTTTAGCAGCTGCTGCATTGTGCTAATCAGCATTTCTTCTCTGGAGAAAGATTAAAAAGACTTAAACCAAGGCCTCTTGTTCTCTTATTTAATTACAGTAAGGAAGAAAACCCAAACCACCCCGGCTCGCCCCATAAGAACACATTTGCCATTCCCTAGCGCTGCAGGAACGGAGCAGAGATCCAAGCCCTGGCTGTGCCACGGGCTGCGACCACGCTGCAACCCCATCAGCTAAAAAAAAAAAAAGAAGGAAAAAAGAAGAAAACCCCCAGAAAACACGACCTTAAGGGGTGCTTGATCACACCGCAGACTCGGTGAGAGGAAGTAGCAAGAGGGACGTCGGAGCGAGGAGCTCTGGTTCCCCAGAGCCGTGTCACAGCCTCGCCACATCCTGCGGCTCAGCACGGAAGCGCCGGGGCTGCGCCCACCCCGCCGTGCCCCGGAGGCAGGGCTCGCCCTCGCCCCGCCGCCAGCAATGTGGACGGCAGGTGCAGCCGTTTCCAGCAGGAAATCAGTCCCAGAGAAGCACTTGCAAGCGACGATATCCTTACACTGGAGGTGGAGAGAGAAATATCCTTTAAACAAGCAAGTGATAAAAATGCGGGAGCACTGCCCTTCATACAGCTCTCTGGAGGACTGGCAGCATCCTTGCCGTGGTACGGCTCTGTTCCTACTTATTTAAGAACTGCCTAACTCCAGTGGCTCCACTGGCATCCGTGCTGGCCCCTGCACCCTCCCTGTCACCGGACGGGGACGCATTTTCCAAGCACGGGTCAGGCTGTGGCTGCAGGGCCCAGCACGGAGAAGAGGATGGGCTGAAACTGAATAGCAAAGCTGCAGAGTGAAAAAAAACCTCCCCCAGGCTTGGCCACGCATGTCAAGAAGCAAACACAGACCATTTTCCAGAAGAAATGATCATTTGCACAGGGTGAAGAGAATTTTAATATGGCTTATTTGGTATCGAGGCAGTATCTGCCCTGCAAACAACTTCCTCTTCTGAAGAGACATCATTCATGAGAGCTGTGGAGCTCGACACAGCAGCGATCATCTTGCAGACGATTCAGCATCTGTCTGAAGGCATTAGCAAAACTAGTAGCTAAGACTTCATGCAGATTCAGCATATTTAATTACGGTTTTTGAGTGCAACTGAGCTAAATGAAGCATTTGGCACTAGAAAAAAAAAAAAAGAAAGAAAAGACACAGACCAAAAGCATCACTGACATTGCTTGAAGATGATATCACATGTACAACACCTTCTTCCACAGGCAGGAGTCATTGCTCAGGCAGCACTAAAACACTGCCTTTACAAAGAGGAGAAAAGGAAGATAACGAACAATTAGGACATGGGACATGCAAAGCACCTGAATGGGATTTGCAAGCTTCAAAGACGAGGAAAAAAAACCCAGCACACAAACAAACCTGCAGTACATTTTGTTTCCTCCTCTCTTCCAGCCAGCCAAGATTACAGCGGACATCACCGGTCCGAGCGGACCTTGGCCATCACTCCCACACCGCCAGAGCCTGCCGCACGGCAGGCTGTCCGCAGCAAAACACCCCGGCTTCCCCGGAGGAGCGGTGCTGCCGCTGCTCGCAGGGACTGCGGACACGGCTGGGCGCCGTGCGGGGCTCTCCTGGTTAAGGAGGCCGCGTGGGCTCCGGGCGAGGGTCCGGGGGCCTGGCCCTCCCCTCCCTTCCCAACCAGCGGCCGGATTTATCCCCTTACCCCTGCTCCTCCAGCTCCAGCCCTAACGCTGGGTTCTGCTGATGGCCATCTGGGGCAGCGCCCTTCGGTCCCCTGTGCCGTTCCTCCTCCCTCGCTGGTAACAGCGCATCACGCGGTGCTGCCTTATTTTAAAGCCGGGCTCCGGGAGCCCAGGCGTCGCTTACCCGGCTCTCAGTTACGTGTACAGAGTACAAGCAGCTCAGAGAGGGCACGAAAAGAGGGAAGAGCTGCCCCCGCCGAAGCCCCTGGATGCTCCGCACCCGGCCCGCCGCCCGTGCTCAGGGTCCCCCCACTGCTCCGTGGCCTCCGAGCGCGCCTCGTGCTCCCCCCCGCCGCTAACACCCCTCGGGGGCGCGTCGGCGAGCTCCTACCTGCGGTTCCAGCCTCCTGCGATTGCTCGGCCCGTCTCTGCAACTCCTGCGAGCGCTTGCAGGCTCCGAGGCCAAGAGCTTCCTCCTTTCTGAGCGAGAGAAAAGCACCGTTCGGCTGCCGGCGGGGAGGGGCGAGGCGCGCGGCCACTTCCCTCCCGGTGACCCCAGCTCCAGGCAGCTCACATCCTGCTGCCGCGCTCGCAAGAAAACCCTCGAGTAAATCCCAGTGAGCAACGCATTTCTCAAAATAACGCATTCCTCCGATTTCCTTTTACGGAAGCCACGCTGCTGTCCCCCAGGATGACACCAAGATGGTGCTGATGCTAAACACACAAAATCCAGCCAAAAGTCCCTTTTGGGGCAGCTTATAATCGCAGTCCTTGGTGGCAAGCCTGTGCCCCCCTCTCTGCAGCTCCCCAAAAGCCCGCGTTAAGCAGGGAGCCCAGAGCCCCCCGCCTGCCTCCCGCAGCAGTTCTGCGGTCCGTGTTCGCAGCTCACGCGGAGCTTCCAACACAGGACGCAAACACCCGTGCCCGTTCCACGGCGCTTTGACAGAACAGCCACGACACACCAGACATATCGACCATTTCAAGTAAAAACTGAACACAGTGGGCATGCCAGAGCAGCAACGCTAGCAAGGTGGCTCCGAAACAGAGACCTTAAACAAAAAAGCAGAGACGCACACGCACATAGTTTTCATAACTTCCCCCCCCCACACTTTCACAAATACCTTCCCACGGCCATTCTGGCCTAGCTCAGTTTCTTGGTAAAAGATGATCCTGGTTTTCCACGATCAAAGGGGAGATTTTAATATGTAGAGCAAGGATCAGACCAATTATGGCAAGCAGGGCTGGACCGGCGCTAATGACAGCAAGTTTCTGTGCCTCTAAAGCGAGTTTGGCAACAAACGAGACAGCTTACCTTCACTGGATGAGGTTTTCAGCTGTTCTTTCTAAGTTTTATAACACGAGGATCAAAAGGTGCACCCCTGCGCTTACCTTGGTCGTGTGAGCGAGGGCAAAGCATGACGAGAACTATTTGGGGCAGAACACGAGGGTTCAGCGCGGGCTTACGGCAGGCACGTCCGATCATTCATAACTCCTGCGAGCCGGCGCTTCCACGTAGGCTGCCTTCCCGTCTGGCACGGCGGCCTCGCTGCTGGCCGAGGCAGCTGCCAATGTTTTTCCAAACGCTAATCACCCCCCTCCGGACGCCCCGTAATGGTGTTTCTGACAACGCTCCCCTAGCGAGGAGACTCGGCGTTGTTATTTCGAAAAGCCAAAATGGAAACTGCGCTTCAGCAGAGAGCTGAGCAGAACCGGGCCAGAGCAGCGCTGAGCAAGGAGAGCCGAGAAGCTGCCCTGCAGCCCTGCGCTACCCCGAAAGTTTCCTTTTTCTTCTCGTTTTCCCCCGTGCTCACTACTGGCAAGAGGCCAGCCGCTGCTCCGAAGGAGAGGGAGCGCAGGGCATCGATAACCCCAGACTGCGTTACGCACAAGCAACGAGTTCACTGTGCTGCTCAGCAGGAAGATATCCAAATTTTCCTTCTGGAAACTGGTTTAGTAGCAGCCTTAACAACAAATGTAACAGAGCCATTTAGGAATGCACATTTCAAATGTTCGATTCTCATAGACGGACAAAGAGCCCTTTATGTTTCCCCACAAAGTCAGCTTTAAGAAAGTCCTGCTGGTCGCCAGCCACCCCCCATACCCCGCAATTTGGAGCTGCTGCACAATTTGGGAACTCCGAGTAAGAAACCATCCCAACAGCACACCTCCCAGGCACCTCCCGGAACCAGGCTTGCTCGGGAGCAGGATGGTCTCTCTGCATGACTTTAAGCCATACAAACGCAGAACCTACCAGCATTTGCACAGACCTAAGAAAAGGAAACAGCATCATAAAAAGCACAAAAATCGCTATGCTGGGCTTTAATTGGTGTCTTCTTTTTCCCCTGAAAGGCTATGCATTCGGCCAATTTTAAATTCCAGTTAGTTCATAAAATAAAGGGAAAAGCCCCGCTCGGCCATACATGGGTTAGGAGAAGACCCAACTGAAGCAAGCACTCGCCGTGAGGAGCGGCAGCTCCACCAGCCCGCCGCAGCTCCGCTCGCAGCCAGAGGCACGTTTTGGGGTGCTCAGCATCGGCTGCTCGACTCGGAGCTCGGGATGCGGATCCGGACCACGCAGACACGGCGCAGATGACGGGAGGGACGTCGCACGCTTTGCGTGACGGGCTCATGAGCCAACGCTTGTGGAAGGCGGGTAGGGAACAGGCACCGATGGGCCCGGATGATCGATCGCTTCTGGCGGGGCAGAGGGAGGCTGGATCGCCCCTACCTTCGCCTGGGAGAGGACTGAAGTTCCAGCATGGGCTGTCCCCACCCGGCCGACAGCCGCAGATGGTTAAAGAACCACACTACATGAGAAAGTCATCTTCTAAGGTCACCCCTTCTACTTTCCCTTCCCCAAAAGGGTCAGAGAGCAGATTCTGCAATTTAAAATCTTTACTTAAAAGCCTAGGAACGACCGCAGTGTAACAGGAACGGCTATCAGAACCTCCAGCATTACTGATTTAGGGCCGGTTTCCTTGCCTCTTACGTGCCATCTGCATCTATCGCAATGTCAGAGCCGTGGCTGTTTTGGAAGGCTTCCACGGATTGCACTTACCCAGCTTCGGCCGGATCACGGCTGCGTGTGGAGGCAGAGCTCATCTGCTGCAGGCTCCGCAGATGCTGCGTTAAGCTGACAAGCTGGGTCACGACTCCAGAGACAGGTTAACTGCACAGACAAATATTTCTAGGATAAACCATAGTCCGTGGGTGGCTGACGGCATGCTAAGAGCAGCTCTATTTTCAAGGTCTGCAGGGCTGTATTTTGAAGCCTGCTCGTTCAGGAATACCTTTCGCTGTCCTTCACCCGGCTCTGTCCCTCACCGGAGGATTTGTAAGGGGCAGTGTGGTATTTATCACTACCAAGTGAAAGGGATCGCTGATTTGGAGCACAAAGCTTGCCTGAGGCCGATACAACGACTGCAGAAAGAGGCACCACCGTAACGGCGTGTCCACGGGTCCAGGATCTCAGCAGGTCCCGGTGTATGAGCTCCTCCACCCAGGGAACGAGCCGGAGCACGAGCTGGCAGCACGGCCAGCCTTTCCCATGGCCGGGCTAATCCCACCGACGAGCGCCGCTCCTCCCCACGCTAATATTATGCTTTTGAAAGAAAGCAGCATTGTTTCTCGCTGAAAGCAGATGCCCACGAGGCCTGCTCCTCTCCTCCACGAGGAGATATGGCAGCAACCCAACGCATTAGCATGGCTCCAGGCAGCGAAGGCAAGGAATAAGAGCCCACTGATGTGGAGCTAGAGATCACCTCAAGACAAACCACATCATAAGACCTCCTGCATACAGGGAGAGGAGGAAAAAATAAAAAGCAAGAAAAAGGCCCAGACAGCAGCCTCAACATAAGCCTGCAGTTAAGATCAAGAAAAATTACAGTGGCTTTCAGCATAGTAATGGGTCTTACTCAGCTTCTGCTTCAAACTGGAGCACGTTTTGGATGGCTCCAGCTCATTTTCTGTTCCCCAGGCTCCCCAGGAGCCAGAGCAGAGGCACGCAGCCAGGGCCATGATTCACCCAAATCCAGCTCCTACCTGGCAGGACTCCTGTGGCTGCTGCAGGGGCCCTGGCAGCAGGGAGCAGAGGGCAGGCCCCTGGCCAGCCTCACGCTGCCCTGCAAGGAGGTCTGCACTGCCGCGGGGTGGGAATGCAACCCCGCAGTCCCCAGGAGGACGGGGGCAAACCCCAAGCGCAGTCACTGCAGGAGACTTCAGCCACAGCAGCACCTGAGCCCCAGCTGCACGTAGGGACGTCCGTCAGCATCACCATCTTCACCTCTTCTTGGAGAGACTAAATAATAACGAAGCAAGCGTCCAGTGACTTCATCTAGACTTCTACAAGAAGTCAAAGCTGCCACAGTTGGAAGGATTTTTGCTTTGCATGCTTGCAAAGGTTTTCTTACGGCCTTCATTGTCCCCGTTCCTTCCCAGGGGTGTTATGGGGCTCCCTCCCCTCTGCCCCCCATGCACTTCGTGTTCTCAGGGCAGCAATTCACCCGAGAGCCCCCTGTCACCTCCCCACGAGCCGAGCAGCACTTTCAGCACGGCGCCAGCTCCAGAGGGAGCAAGAAGCAGACCGAGACGGGAGTCGCAGGTAACGCCGCCTCCAAGGGGCATCTGCAGAAGGGCAGGTAAACACACGGCCTAAGGTCTGCTCTTCATTGAAAGCATTAGCTGGATATTATGTATTTCCAAAGATAATATCCTAAACCTCCAGCAAAGCTGGTTATGGATCCACTCAGAGCAGCATTTATGGCTCAAGTATCACAAAATACTTTCCTGTCTTACAAGAAGTTAAAACTCAGAAGTTGAAGGCAATTCTTCTCCCAGATCTGAACTCTGTGGGCAGGATGGGTTAGGTTTTGCAATCTCTTCTCTGACCCCACATGCTTTCACTGCTGACAAGGGAAACATTTTTCCTTTGTGTGCTGTGGCCATAGAGATCTCTGGCCCATTTACAGAGAAGCATTAGTTACAAAACACTGTTACGTCAGTGCAGTCCAACCTCCACAAACGGGGCTAATCGTGGCCTTTCAGTCTGGGTGGCACCTCACCTCCCATCAATGAAAGGGCCACTTTAAAGCCAAACGTGGCCACGAAAGCATCTGGCAAGCAGCTCCCGTGACAGCAGACGGCTAAGTCACAAGGGAGGACTTTTGCTCGAGGTGACGAGTATGCTTCAAGCTCCCCGAGCCTCAGCCAAAGGGACAGGAGAGCCCGCTTCCAGTTCTGACCATGGCACAGTCGACTGCGCAACCTCAACAGGTCCAAAGAGAGCCCCAGACCCTGAAAGGTGAGCCAGGCCCAGGGAACCCGCTCCCTGCTCAGCATCTGAACCCAGCTCCCCAGCGCTAACCGAGAGCGTCAGTTTTTGCTTCCCCGCCACCAATCCGGCGTGAACTCCCAGCAATCCTCTTGTCCCTTCCTGGGAATTGAAAAAGGTCCTGAGCCTGCTCGCCCTCCTGCCCAAGTCAGCTTCGCAAGGACGTGACTAAGACAGAAACTGAATCTAAGATACGGAATACGCAGTCCAAGAAACTATGACAGATAAACACAGAGCTGGATGCGAGCCTAAGGCTCTGCAAAGGAAGCAGAGCGCAAGGACAAAGCACTGGGGACTGGGATAAACAGGTGGCTGGGGAAACTTTGCATCTCCCAGCTGAGTTCCCCCTGCCCTGCCACTCAGCAGAACAATTCCAGGCTGGAAAGGTTTTAAACAAAGGATGGAAATCAAGAAAGCGTGGCCGCTCTTCCGTCCCGAGCACCAGGAGAAGGGGACCTGGCCTTTCGCTAGCACCAGAGTCCACGACGGGGAAGCTTCTTCCAAACATCTGTGAGCGCGCCGGACAGCTTCACACCCCTCCTTACTCTCCCTCCCGAGGACTTCCTGCCCTCTCCTTTTTGTCTCCCCTCCCCGCACGCAGGAACAATTTTCTTTGAAGGAGTTTACATGAACCCGCTGCAGATGACGGGAGGAGCAATTAGTGCAAAACGAGCGTTTCTGCGCTCGCAGCAAGAGATAGAGGCGGCGAAAGGCTTTCCTCTCAGGCGTCACAAGTTCTCTCGGACAGCAGAGCTGCAGATCACCACGAGCTGAAAAAAGCAGAGAGCTCCCCATCCTCCCCACGTACTTAAAGAGATTCGGGAGTCTAAACGTCATTTTTGTTCCAGTACCATGCCCTGACCCACAACAGGAACGTTTATTAGCTCCAGCGGGAGCACGAGCGGGGAGGAGGAGGAGGAAGAACCCGAGAGCACCCAGAGCCCCAACGCTCGCCCTCAGCGCGGCTCTGCCACAGGGGCTGGGGGGCATGAGAAAGGGGCTCGCGGTCACCTTCTGCACGAGGGAAGGAAAAAAAGAAAAGGAAAAGGAAATAGAAAAAAGAGAAAAAAAAGAGAAAAAAGAGAAAAAAGAGAAAAAAGAGAAAAAAAGAGAAAAAAAGAGAAAAAAAAGAGAAAAAAAAAGAAAAAAAAGAGAAAAAAGAGAAAAAAAGAAAAAAAGAGAGAAAAAGAGAGAAAAAGAAAAGAAAAGACAAGGCATTAACGGAGAAGTGAACGCGGCGGCCCCAGGTGCGCAGCTCGCACCCACCGGCCTGAGGCGCTGAACCCCCCGCCCCGGGACAGGCCCCGGGCCCGCAGGAGCTGAGCGCAGCCCCCGGGACCCCCCCGGGCAGGGCCGGGGACCCGCCGCCCCCCCGCAGACCC
>VXAA01006780.1:173712-223760 GCA_013399115.1 Anseranas semipalmata | reverse complement strand
CGCCGAGGCCGCCGGCTCCTCCCGGGGCGGGGCGGGGCGACGGGGCCGAGGCCGGGCCGGGGGCAGCGGCACCGGGCCCCAGGCTCGGGGGGCCGGGTGACGGGCAGGGCCCAACACGGTCGTGAAGGCCGTTTTCATCCCATTTTATTCATTTCATTGTGTTTTACGGGACAGGAAGCCTCCTGGCCCCCGGACGGGCGAGCAGGGGGGAACCTCTGCAGCTGTTAACGATCACTTAAACTTGTATTAGGGCCTTTTTTTAAAAAAAATCTACCTGTTAGTCCACATGCAGCCTGGGTCTGGGTTCGGCTTTGCGAGGTTTTAGGGACCCACAAGGTCCGCTTGCCTTTGGGATTCAAGGGGCCCCACAGAGCCGGCAGGGATGCGATGGGGCGAGATGCCCGTGGTCACTGTAACGGAGGGCGTCTGCCTATGAAATATCTAAATTCTTACCTTTTTTCTTTTTTAACAGGACAGGATTATACGGTGCTGTACAGAAGTGTCGCTCCCTGGTGACTAACCTTCCTGGGGAGCCTCAGGAGGGCACCTCTGAAACAAATGGATCTCAAATGTCATCGAAACGTGAAGCAAAGCCCTCCATTACGTGACAGAAGGACTTCAAAATAAGTAACGCCGTTAGAGTCCATACCTGTTAGGCAGGAGAGCCCAGGAGGATCGCCTTGCCTCAGGGCAAAATTTAAGCAGTGCCAGTTGAAGCATTATTATTATTATTTTTTTCCATGAAATAGCGTTAAGTGCCACGGCGGGGGGTGGAAATTCCTGCACCCTTGTGAACGTTTCCGGGCCAATACTTGTATAACGTGTAATTATACTTGTATAATGGGGTTTTAAGGAGCCTCGCGTGCAGCCCCTGCCCTTCCTCCTGCTCCCGCGCGGAAGCTGCCATGTGCTTCCTATCGCATGCAATATCCTTACTCCAGGGATTGCCTCTCACCTCTGCTTGTGCCTTGAAAGTTAATTCAAGGAACTCTCGAGCATCCTGTGGGGAAAACAGTTTGTTGTGGTTCCCTTCACCGTCCTGAGCCGCTTCGTCCACTTGCCTTCCATTTGTGTAGCTGTGATAGGAATAGCAGCTGCGAGGGGACACGGGATTACTCTGCTGCAGAAGGGGTTTTCTCTTCACCCTGGCATTTGCCAGCTCCTCTCAGGCCTGCTTGGACAGTGCAGAGCTCAGAGCATGGCTTCAGCTGAGCTTTGCCAGTGCTTATCAGGGACAGCTCTGACATTAATTCACGCTTCTTTGTAATTAGTAAAAGCTGGTTATTCTTAGAAACCTTAATGGATTAAATTAGAGATGATATTGATGGAATGAAATGTTGACACAGCAAGCTAATGACATCCTGCTGCTAAACCATCTCCGAGGTGAAGCTGAGTCATGCACAGAGAGCAGGGCGAAGCGACCAGTGCCGGATTTCAGCCCAGGGCCAGATTCGGACCATGAGAAAGCTCCATTCGAGTCCCAGTTGGCCACAGGCGTGTGGTGTCACCCTCACAGGATTTCTCAGATTTCTTCATGGCCACAGTCCCTCCGGGGCTGCAGCCTGTGCTAGGCATACTGCTGAACACCTCGGTGAAATTACTTATTAAATTATTCATGAAAAACCAAGGAGCCTGGCTGCAGAGTGCAGCACACCACGAAAGCTCGCCCTGTTTGGTGCTGGGGTAGAAATGCTGGTTTCCTGGAGTCGGGGGAAGGCTTACCTTGTTTCTTAACACAGTTATCATCTGCGTAGTGCGACATAAGCACGATGAGGTGGTCAGTAAACATACTGAGAATACTCAGAAATTAGAAGCAAAATTTTAAAAGACCAAACCTAGATTTAAGAAAAGCAGTCTATGACATACATCTGTCTGCCTGAACAGGAAGATCTCATCCCTGAAATAATGTTCATCGCCGCTGACCTGATGAATTGAAAACAGGATTCACTTTTACTTTCTCAGCCATGGATAAACTCCCTGGCAGTGCAGTCAGGGCGTAGGAGTTGGCTGCGATGTTGCAAGCAAATCCCTGCCCTGCAGGGAAGAGACAACAGTTCAGTTTCTCAGCCCAGTTCCGTTTCTCAGCCCAGTTTGGTTTTCCTTGGTACAGCCTCCCCCAGGATTGGGTTTTCTGTGCTCTCATCATGGTGAAAGGGGAGCAGAGAAGTGCAGAGCAAAGGGTCGAGCTTGGGAAATCACCGGCTCTGGCTGGGTTTCACAGAGCAGGTGCTGCAGTGTAAGGTCAGGGGAAGGGTTTGGTCTGGCCATGACCAAAAGGGACAGGAAGGCTTTCTCCCTTGGTTTTTGAGGGCAGCAGTGAAGGATCTCAGGGAGGAGCAGGGACAGGAGGGTGTTTGAGGCCTGAGCCACAGCAGAAAGATGTTGGCGCAGATGACAGCACCTGGACAAGAAGGTGATCTCCAGCTCCTCCCCAGGGCTGGTTGTACTGGGATGGAAAATGTGCAGGGGGCACAGCCCCATACAGACTTTCACTCTTCCAGAAGAGTTCCCCTTCCCCCTCTTTTTTTAAGAAAAAAAAAAGGGCTAAGAGGGGAAGAGATTTTTCTGCACTCTTGCTCACTGCTAGTAGCTGTTAGCTTGGTTCAACTCTTGCTGCCCAGGCTGAGCCAGGCTGCTGGCAGCGGTGGGGCCACAGGGGCAGCTGAAGGAATATGCACATACTTGACGTTTCAAGTAAAAAGGAGAAGTAGCAGGAAAACACAGCTGTCAGTTCAAAGGGAAATTTTCACAAACATTAGAATGAGGGAAGTCAAAGGCAGGTGGTAAGTCCCTGTGAAGCCTAAAACCAAGCTGTGCTAAAAGCACAGCAGTTAGCCAAACCCCACAGCCTGCGGATGGATGGTGGGGAGAGCTCACTTGTGTCCCACACTTGGAGCATTTTTCTATGCTTTTGCCATTTTGCAAGCAAAAAAAAAAGGGGGGGGGATCTCAGTGCTCTCTAAAACAAGGTGCAGTTCCAGGTTTCCCCATTTCTGCCCCAAACTGGCAGCCCTGACCTACAGCTCATTTCCCTACCGTTGTTCTCGCAGAGATGCAGACAGCACAGGGCTGTGCCTGGGGCCTCCCGTGGCTCCCAGCTGGTGCACGGCCGCTTGGAGGTCACCGCAGAGCAGCTGATCCCACGCTCTGCGTCCAACAGCAGCCTTCGGCCACAGCCCCAGGCACAGGAGCGCTGTTCCTCAGGGAAGGAGCAGGGGCAGCTGCTCCGACAGCGTTTGCACATCTCCAGACAGCACAGTTGCTGAGGGCTGGGTACCTCCGAGGAATACGTGCTGCTCTGTCCAAGACGTGGCATGAAGCAGCTGCAGCCGCAAGCCTCCAGGGGGGCACTCCCCTTTCCCTGGAAGGATGGTGCTGAGCACTGCTTATTTTACACGCTCGTTCACAGCATAGTGTGCAAAACCACCCTTAGATAAGGACTGATTTTCTCTGTCCAGTTGCTCAATGATTTTTGACAGGATGTAAATGCAGAGAGCAGGATAAGACCCTGTCTTGCTGTTCGAAGCCAGAAGTGCACGGTGCCAGGTTCACTGGAAGCTGCAGCATTGTCCAGTTAAGGTAGCTCGTTAAATACTTGACATTCACTACAAGTGGTTCCTGTTTTGCTGTTTTTCTCCACGCAGAGCCTCTTATTTGAAAAGAGATTGGTGTTTATTGTTGTTTTCATCCTGTCAGATTTGTGCAGTCCCACAATGCAGCATAGCAAGCAGGCAGCCTCCCTGCAGGCCAATATAGGATTACAATATTGGGCTCGCACTGCATGCGGAAAACAAATGATGGTGCTTCCTTCTGCAGCAGGAGCTTATCTACAGATAATGGGACCAACAAGTTAATGCAAGCAATGGATTCTTCTCAGTGCAGAGCTGGTAGCTCCTGAGTATGCAGCCCCAGATATTTTCTGCTTTAAGAGGTGATTTTTCAGAGGTTCTGGTTTTACTGGCAACCCCTGAGAGTATCAGGAAAAAAAAAAAGCTCCTTAGTTCTTGTTGTGAAAGCTCTGGATTTTAATCCTCATGTTAATGCTACCATGCTTCTGTTGCAGTTTTTAGGGGATGCCAGGCTGAGAAGACACAGAAGAAGGGGCTGACTTCTTCAGTTTCTAGATGTCTCATTAAGATCAGAGCTCTGATTTTCACAACTGCAGTAATTGCAATAAAAAAAAAAAAGGCAGCTTTAAGAGGTTGACCAAATTTTTTTTTTTTCCCTGTAAGGAGTGTTAAAATCAACAGCCTGGCAAGTTAGTCATTCAAAGTGTACAGGAACAGAAGTTTTGGTCCCTGTAAAAAATCAGGTCAGTTTAAAATACGAGAGATAAAGAACAGCATCATTCCAGTTTATCACACTACAGATCCCTTTTCTGCTAACACACTTCATGCCTTAGAGCTGTTGCTGCTGGCGGAGCAGGTGTGTGACCAGCACCTGATAGGCATATCAGGGATACAGGGCTGGCAGGACTCCCCTTGCTGATGCACACCCGTCCCCAGCCAATAAAAAAACCCACCACCACCCCATACAGTTCTCACATCCTCCAGAGCTTTCTGCATGAGATTCCCCTTACCTACGCCAAAGACACAAACATTCAGAGCTGGGGTACATCCAGGTCAAATAACAATGCTTGCACAAACATTTCCCTTGATTAGCATACAGCACTTGTCACTTTTCACAGTGGTTAAACATGAAAAATTCAATTCCAGAGTTAACATGTATTATAACGATGGGCAAAACAGCCCATTGACAAAGTGTTTTTGGGTCCATACAAACTGGAAGGGTCTTGTAAATGATTATTTACAAAGCCAAAAATTTAACTTTGTTTTGAAAGTTTATTGGATCATCTTGACACAAAATCATTACAGCAGCTTGTGGTATGTTTTCTTTTTCTTTTTTTTAAGGGAATGTTGATAGCAAATAAATTTGTGAATGTAACACATCATACAGTTTCAAAATTCTAGAATCACTGCACAGGATTCTGTAAGAGAAGATTCTACATGCTAAAGTGACAGTTTCCATCCATGAATTAAAAAAAAAAACACTAATTGAGGACCATTATCCTTTAAGACAATTTTAATATGTTCAGTTTCTAATACACAAACTGGCTAACCAAGGGAGGTTGACCAATACCAAAGACTACCACTTCACCAGCAGTGAAGCCCGCTGCAAATGAATTCCTGCAGCACACAAGTGCGGTCAGAATACAAAGCTGGTCCTAGCAATAAAACCACAGTAGAGCCTTTTCAAAAACACCCTAATATGGGAAGAGTGTGAAAAGCACAATACACACTTAAAGTACAAGACATTAACCCTACGGATAAGACTGACACTTTATCTTGCTCCCTGCATAGGGCTTTAGCTCAATTCTACTGGGTATTGCTGACACCTGTCGGAGAGGTGGCGATGCTGGGGAAGGGCAGACAAGCCCAACTCCTTCCTGGGGGGCTTTTGGTAATAGCAACCAACAGTTTTTGACTCAAAGCAAAACCGTTCAAGCATGTTCTCCTTGCTGGGTATGGAACAGCAAGAACCAAAAAAAAATTGAAAAGATTTTGGAGAAGGACATCAATTAAGCTTATCTGCCAAGGACAGAACAACATCCCTTTCCAGTCAGTGATTCCACAAGACTTAGTGCAGAATGGGCTTTGCTCTCTAGACCCTCCCTTTCTTCCCTCAAATGTAAGCTCTAACAGACAGAAGCCTGTGCTGCTCCTCACCAAGCCCTCCCTCCTGCCATCCAAGCAGGGACAGTTCTGTTGCAGGGACCCAGTTACACTTGTGCTGCTAAATCTGCACCCACTGCTGTGAAGCCAGGGCCAGATGATGCTACAGGGACCGCTGAGACAGCACCACATTGCCGATTTCCCAGCACAGAGGGAGGCAACGGGGCTGTATCTGCAAACTGTTCAGAGTACAAGGGATTAAACATGTGGGTATTTCTCTAACCTGATATTGGTCAACCTCAGCTGGTGAGCAAAATGATAAAAAAAGCAGGAACAGACCCCTTTGGATTTCCAGTTTCTTGCTACACCTTAACTTTTCAGGAATGTGAAATTGAAGTGGACTCAAAATGCATCAGCAGGGACTGCTCAAAAGGGAGAGGCATAAGAGACTCCATTTGCGGGGACAGTCAACAGGAGCAGATACCAAACAGTAACACTTTCAGCCTGTGTTTTATGCACTCGCTTTCTACTCTTTCAACTGTCACTAAAAGAAGGTTAAGGCTCAAGGCAACTACTATAAACAGAAACTCAAACATCCCAGTTCTCACAGGGCTCATTTGGATTACCTCTAGGAGACAGAGGACGTTTATATGCTGATCACAGTGGATCTTGAAATAATAACAACAACCACATTTAGGAAAAAAAAAAAAAAAAAAGGCCTTCAGGTCCAGCACCAGCCTCTACTAGAAATATACATCAACTACAGCAGCCCTGAAGACTTACTCCATGGCTAAGGATCAAGTCAACCTTCCCTGGCAATAAGCACAAGCAACAGACACTGTGCTACTGTTGATAAAATTCTGCTTGTCCACCATCCCACGCAGATGGTAAGGGTTACAGGATCATCATGAACGGCTGAATAAATAGCGCCCCTCCCTCCCTCCTCCAGTCATGTCACCAGGACCTCTTTGGGCTAGAAAGGGTTAACACCACAGTTTGTAAAAAGTTTTGAAATAAAAAGGTAACATACAGCCTTAAAATGTCTAAACTGCAAACGATGGTGGAGTTAACTGAAAAGCACGTGCCCCGGGATAGTACATGCGTACGAGGGAGAAACTTAACACTTGGGTCTGCTCGTCTTTACACATTAGGTGTGTTTCTTGCAGTTGGAGTATTTTATAAGGAATATTCAGCACTTGGACAATGTCTCTTTCATCTCATCCAACAAGTTGCTAAGCAGGGTAGAATCACTACATTTCCCATCTATGGATACAGAGTTCTCTCCCTTGGAAAGAAAAAGAAAAAAATCCATTAGCTCCTCTTCTAAGCATGGACAATTTTATTCCCAGCCAAGCTCGAGCACCAGCAGCAGCCAGTGGAGCCTGCACAGGAACAAAGCAGTCAGATCAGGGGAGCTGTGTTAGGGCTGCTGCTACCCCCAGGTACATGCTGGGTGACAGGAAGCCCCCTAGAGGTACAAATTTAGTAGCAACATAGGGAAAACTGCTGGATGTGCCAGGTTACTTAAGTTACCCGTGGCGTCCCTGGACGATTTACACAGGAATATTTTCCTTTTTGCATTAAGATAGAAAAGGCTACAGATTTAGTTTCTGTTGGGTCTTGTTTCAGAGTGTTAAAATATGCTTACCTTTTTTACCAGTAGGCAGACATGATGACCTTGGATAGAACGACTGTACATTGATGCACAAGAATCAACGCGTTCCACAACTATAAAGAAAGCAGGAGTTTTCATTTAGTGGGACAACTTTTTAACATAGGATTTGCTTCTCATGAAAAGGAGCTACTGCTCCGTCTGGCTTCAAGGAACAGAATCTTCTACTGAGTGAAATGAGACATCAGGGCTAAGATGATGTACGTGCCTGTCTCTTCCTGGCTCCTATCTGGGATGTTTTGCAATAATGAGGTTAGTCACTTGTCTTCCAAGCAAGCTGCAACGGTTTTGCAGCAAAAACATTGATCAGGATCTAGATCTCTTCCCCAAAAATGTTCTCAAAAAGGCAGTGCCTAACGCATATGCCAGAACATGATGAAACTGCCATTTGTTTTGCTTCACCCGTGTGTTTTAATTAATTTAGAAACTCTTATCAGTCCAAGCTTGAATAGCTCTCTCCCCCCCTCACTGAAACGAAACACTGGGGAAAAACAGGTACGACGAAGCATTGAGATCAAATACAACCTCCAGAGAACAGCTACAGCCCTAACTATAAGCAAGCTGCTCCCATGATACCTGCCACGTGCCTTGCCGATCTGGAGGAAAGCCACAGGGACCCAAGGAGAGCTCATTTTGAAAAGCATCATATGCCTTAAGGATATGAATGTATTACAAAACTGGCAAAAACTCCTCTCCCAAATTTACTTCATCTGGACATCACCCACTTCGGTCATTGAGGCCACGGTGTGTTGCACTCACCAAGCACAACAGGAATTTCAGAACATGGACTTTTGCAGAAGGTTCTGCATCCAGAAGACTCACCTGAAAAATGATGATGAAAACAGATCTTTGCCAGTAGATGTTGGAAAGAAATGCTAATTCCATCTACTTTAATAGAACTCATGTGCAGATCTCCAGATTCTAGGAGCTTGGCAAAAGCATCACTGCAAAACAGGAAGGGAAGTAAATACTTGTGCTACAAAGTCAAGTGAGATCTGCCATGTTAGCCCCATGCAGACCTTAAGACATCTCAGGATGCAGACATCCAAGTACTACCGAGCTCTAGGAAAATGGCTTTAGAGCAAATATGGGAACCAGACTGCACTAGAGTGCCCTATGGTCTCAACCAGAGCTACTTCCACACAATCTCTGCCAGCCTCCATGGCATATAGCTCCTTCTTCAGAATCACTTGAAACAAATCAGTGGACGTATTTTAACAGTCAAACATGACAAAAGAGAACTGAATTGTAACCAAACCAATCACAAGCAGCCAAAGTCAAAAGCATGCTGCATATCTTGCAGATATAGCCTGCAGCCAAAGCTCAGCTTCACATGGGCAGCAAAAGCACCAATGTTGTGAGGTGCCCCCTAAATGGCACTTACCTATAGCAAGGCGTCGTGATCAAGTATGAAGCGCAACTGAAGTGCAATTTGAAATCTAGTTTTTCATGGGTTGAACCTTCATCATTCTGCAACAGGTCAAAGGAAAGGAGATGAATGGGAGCCCCGAGGCAGCAAGAGGAGGCACCACCCCCACCTACCAAACAGGCCCAGATGAGACTTTCAAGGCTCGATTCCCTTTGATATACCCTGGGTGGGCCTGAAGGATCAGTCTGAGGATGACCGTCACGCTGCAACGTCAGGCCACTTAGAGACAAGATTTGGGCAGGTGGGTCAATACACACACCTACAGCAGGTAAGGGACACAACTGGACAGATCTGGCTCCATTTCCAATTGTGCCCTGGTGAAATACACTGAGCAGACTGAATTTAAGCTAACACTTCAAGATATGGTTTCATTGTTCACAATATGCCAAACAAAAAAATTAACATTTTCCAGATTCTTACATACTAAAAATAGAACTGGTATACTTTTTTTTTTTTTTTTTAAAGAAATACTTAAAATAGAAGTATACTCAGAAGTGGCCACAACTGTCTCCATTCACTTCCTTCGAGCTGTTCACACAGCTCCTTTATTAATAATTTTACTGGAAGAAAAAAAAATTAGAAACCCAGATAATAATCTACAGACCAGGCCGATACTTATTAAACAATGCCTTCACCTAACCTCACTCTTGCTCTGGGTTTCCATCCTTATTAATTTTATCTAATTCTTGTTACTATTTTTCCAGCCTTGGGCCAGGTAGCAGTATCCAACTGATCTCCGTTTCTTCTGATATCAGCCACCTAGACTAAGTTGCATCTCTCACTAGCTGGTTGTCCTCCTCTCCCCTGGCAGGTGCATCACTGCAGTGATTTTCTAGCTGTCAATGTGGCAAATGTTTCAGGCTGCATTGCTCACGCTGCCAGGAATGACAATTTAGGACATGCTTATGCAGTATTCAGGACACTCTTTGCACAAGATGTCATGTAAAAATACTTCTCACATCACAGAATGGGCTGGTGCAGCAGAGATGAAATGATGCCTAAGAAAAGCTCTAAAGCAGTGCTTTCCACCCAAGTCAAGCTCCCTTATGCAGTTCCAAAGGAAGCAGAAGCACAGAGTTTAAAGCTGCACTTACTTTGACTATAAAGGACAGTGTTCCTTTTAACTTCTGAGCCATAACAATACTCTGAAGTGTAAACACAAACTGGGCTTCATTAGAGATTCCTAGCATGAAGAAAGGAGAGGGAGAAGTCAGGTCAGAAAACAGCTACCATATCTAAGTAACGATTAGAATACACTGATCAGTAGCAGCTAAGCTTTAGGTACTGACTGTGTTTGAACCAAGTCTGAAGTCTTCCATGTAGTTAGAAGAGTATTACATGCACAATTCCTTTTGTGAATTAACAGTGTTACAGCACTTAACTCTTGGCTATTCGAAGAGCAACACTGATGGCTGGCATTTGCTTGGGCAAAATGTGTTACAGTGGCAATATATTTAAACAAATTGTGTAACTGGGAAACTTACAGCTTGCCAAGTAGTTCTCAGAAATCATAACGTTTTTGTGCTTTCCTTTTAATATATAAGCCTGCATAAAGAACTGCCACACACAGAATCAAAAAAAAAAAAGATACCCTACTCCCCACTGCTTTCTGGGGGGCTGGAGGGCGGTGGTGTCAAAACACACACTAATGTCACTAAATCCCAGAAAACTTCTGTGAGCTGTTCCAGTATTCAGATTAACTCTTTGGTGAAGGAAGTGAAATTCAAAGAAGTGAGTCTTAGTAATATTGTACTATGTATGAAGTTATTACCCCTAATCTCAGCATTTCCTATTTCTTAATGGCTCAGCTCCCTATCCAAATAAGTACTTATCACAAACTTCCAACGTGTACGGCCTCTACCCTTAAAATAGTGGGTCAACAGCTTGAGAATAAAGCCAGGGTGAATTCTACTGGTTCAAGAACCAATAGGAAAAAAAGAGGCCTATAGTCTTCTTTCATTTTAAATCTCATAGCAAACCCCTCATGAATTTGGGATTCCTGCAGATGGTGATGCTGGCATGTTCAAAGTTGTATCAGCCTGCAGTCACCTGAAAAAAGGAACTCAGCTGGACTCCCAGTCCTACATTACAGGTTTTTCTCTTGCTGTACAAAAGCATCTGCATTTATAGCCTTACTGTAAGGCAGCTTATTCTCTCCAGTGAATTGTGTGAAAGCCCAGTGAACACTCAGGCAGAAAGACATGCCTTTCTGGAATACAGCAAGTAGCAAGAAGTTCAAACACTTCTTTCCACAAGAGGGCAGTGCAGGACTTGACATACTCCCAGAACGTTGTGCAAAACTGCACATACCAGGGGGTAGCTGGAAGGGCACAGGTATTCCATCATGTACTGATGATCCTTCTGGTCGGAGCATTTTAGTGTTGAGAGAGTCCAGGACATTTAGTTCCATACTCTTAAGGAAGCTAGTGCTTTTGTTCTCAAAGATAACAGAGACAGTAACTTGACTATCATTCTGGAGGTTTCCTTGAATATCATAGGTCTGCAAGTGAAGAAAAAAAATCACAGGGAAGATTCAGAAGCTTCACACAGCAGAGGACCAGAATAGAACACACCATCAGAATATGGCAAGCTTCAAAGACAAGGTAATTTGGTACAGCTGTAGGATAATGAAAAGCATACTGGTGATCAGCTCCACAGTACTGCTAAATAGTGGGAAAAGACATCAACTGAAAAACTTGTTAAAGTAGACAACCAAAACAATGTGGATGGAGCCTTGCTAGGTTTCTATGTCCTGAGATTTAATCAGTTCTTTAATTAAATGTCTACAAAAACTCGCTACATTATCCCTATGGTATTCCCTCTTTCCTTAGAAAACACAAAAGGAAAAGAAATTATCTGGATTTGAACACCAAACTCACCATTTTAATGTATGGATTTTCAGCAAGAAGGCGATAACTGGACATAGGCTGAAAAGAAAGAAGTTGCAGTCACAATATAGCAGAACTAATTTCTCTGAAGAGAACTGACATTCTCCTTCCCCAGAAAACAGTTTAAGCTTCTGCCTTCTTCCCAAGGCAAGAGCTGCCAATGCACAGCTACTCACTGGTAGTGGCTCATCATCTAGTGTTCCATTCTGCACTGACTCCGTTGTCTCCTCCTCGCTGTGATGATGCTTCTTTTTGGATTTCTTTTTATCCTTTGATTTCTCTTCTTTCTCTTTCTTGTGCTTTTTCTTCTTATGCTTGGAGGATTTCTACCAAGAACAGGAAGAAACTATAATAAACCCTTAAAGAAACTCGTATATGTCCAGCCATTACAACATGACCCCCCTACCAATCCTGCAACTCTAGGCTCTCAGTCTATATACTACCTTCTAGACAACTGCACAGTTTCCTACCGCTGCAGAAACCTGAAGCAGAGCCCTCATTCCTTACACCCCAATAATCATTCTGTGTTGAGTCCCAGTAAACCCTTGCTCCCAGTTCAGATATCAATGCCTTAGCCCAGAGAAGACTGGGAATAGTGGAAGGCCAAATATTTTTGTTTGGAAGCTCAGCTTTAAAACTGCTACCCGACCCTTGGCTCAGGGAACAACCAAACGTCTTACTATGTAGTGTTTAGAACTCCTCACGGGCATAACATCCCACTGCTCCCTATTTGCAGATGAATACAATGAATAGAGTGCTGTTGGTAATTCCTGTGTGCTTATTTATGAGGATCAGGAGACATCAGGAGAACATGGCTAAGGGTGCCAGCCACTTAAACTGCTTACCTTTCCTTCATCCTCCTCCTCCTGCTGCTCTTCCCTTTCTTCCTTTTTTACCTCTTCAGGTTCAGCCACAACAGCAGCACTCACTTCAGGCTCGCTCTGAGTAGATTATCAGAAGGATTATGACACTAATGGAACACAGTTGAAAGAGCTGAATCCCACAACAAGAGAAACCATAACAGTGACACCCCTCCCCAAATTGTTATTTTTAAAGTTGCATTAGACTAACATGGTATTCAAGGCTTTCACTTTATGTCGCTGAAACCTGGCAAACACGATCACTTGAGGACAAAAGACTTCCTCCAAGGAATCAGTCCCTTTACATTTCCCATCTCTTCTTGTAAAATCTCCCATCAAAATTCATTAGATTTTTTTCTTTCAGACTGTCTCCCATCTCTAATAATGGTGCTAGTGTCTATTTCACACTGAGAAATAAAACCACAGGTTAATATCATAATATTAAAATCCACAAAGCCTGTAGCTGCATCTGTATTTCTATCCACTGATCTGCATAGCAGAGCGAGCCTGAAACTTCCCATTACAGTCTAAACTAGGGAGATAAAGTTTCATTGCTTCATGGCAGTATGTTGAGGAGATGAAACCTATCTTTCCCTTCCCTCCCGCAGCATGACAAAACGCTAATATCACAACTAAGATGGAACTCTAAGAAAAGTTTTCCTGTGACATGGTATGATGTCTACCTGTGGCCGGGTAGTAGAAACAGGTGGTGGAGCAGTGGAGAGCCAGAAATCCAAGTCTTCCGCCTGAATTTCAAGAGAAGAAAAAAACATTATAGTGGCTTTGATATCATTCTAAAATAAAGTTAACACCTTAAATTTTCATGGAAATGCATCTCTCCATAATGCATCAGATGTTGCAATACATTTAGGAGCAAATAATACAAGGAGCTTAACTTCACCTTTTAAACACATTTCCAAACCTGGACGTGGCTGATAGTAACAGCAAGTTACCATACGTATTGTAGTATCTATAGGCATTCAAAGCACACTGGCTGCATCTTAGAGAAAACCTGCATTTCCGCAGAGTGGTTAGCAAGGAGGATACTCCAATCTTCAGAAAAAATTGCAACCAATGTCAGGTTTTATAACTGAAAGATTCTGAAGTACATGGGGACAGGATACGGAATGAACGTGAGTTACAGATATTTTGCTAAAGAGACTTCCCCCTTTTAAGAACAGATAAAGCATCAGTTGTTGGAAACTGCTTCCAAATTAGATCTGGAAGATCTGCTATGTAGGCTGCTGATCGCTGAATTCTGGTAACTTGTAAAGTTAAGTAAATGTTATTTTTATTAACAGAAATCCTTAAACACATTCTTGCATGGTTGTAGAAGTTTAAGGAGATAAAAAGTAAAAACATTCAGCTGTTTGAATTGTCAAATGTGACTGTTCCTAAGCAACAAAACACAGCAGTAGATACAGCCCATAACAGCAGTTTCTAAAAGAATGCAAGTCTTGAAGAATTACCTTTTTCTCTTCTTCTTCCTCTACTACCTTTTTCTCTTTCTTCTTTCCTTTGTCTCTCTCTTTTTCTTTGTGTTTCTTTTCCTTCTTTTTGGGTTTCTTACTCTTCTCTACAGGAGGAGCTTCCGAGTCTGGTGACTTCAGGGTCTCAGCATTTCTGTGTCTCTGCACTGGCAGCTTCTCACTGTCTGCTAAGGGTCTTAAAAATAAAGAGAACATTACCCTTTTGCAAAGATAGGCTCCCTTAACTCAGATTAAATGCTGAACGTCCAAGTTTTTTTTTTTTTTTTGTTTTTTTTTAAAGAGTTGAGCCCTGAAATCTAAATCAGCACATACACCTGTACCTTAAGTAAGGTTTATTTATGTAACTGCAGACTCTGCCTCATGGATTAGAAGTTGACAGAAACACTTTCAAGGTGACTTGAGAGACAAGCTCTTGGTAACAGCTGATCACTCAGATAACAACTATAGTCTTGCAAGCTGAGCAACACCTACAGAAGGATACATACACATAGCATTATGCTGCATTTTTGTGAAACCAGTCTCAAAGGAAGACCAAAGATGTGAAAACAGGTGGAAAATAAAGCACAGCTCATGCAGCCCTTCAAGGACATTTTTTTGGGTGTTATCTATGAATAGATCACTCTGATTGGAAGTGATTTTAAGCTGTAAATTGTTTAATTTTGGAAGTTTATACTGTGAATCTGCACTCTCCCATTATATTAAAAAAAGTAGCATTTAATGTCAGATACCTGTTTCCAAAAAGTACGATTAGTAGTTCAGATTTACACTGTATCCAAAATCCATTACTCAGGGAAAAAAGCACCACAGAAATTTATCTGTTCTTGTCAAACACTGTCCAGAAATCAATGGGAAAAACTTGGCTGATTGCTTCTTTTTCTAGAGCTTTTGCTTAACATTATTTTTTATGTTTGAGCAGCAAACACCAGTTCAGAAAGATATCTAATGGTCTCATCTGCCTTAAGTTTTTTTTTTTTTAAACTTATATTGTATGAAATGCCATACCTGATCAATTTTAAACAAACAAAAATCCTTTGAAACAGACACTGTAATGGCAAGAAGGACCCCATTTGTTTGAACTTTAAGCAAGTCTCTTCTTTAAGCTATTTCACATGTAACTGTACATTGCTGAAAGTCAACAAGGAAACGGACTCGCACAAATTTGAGGGTCAATGATTTCAACAGTTTCATGACCCTTCAGGCATTTATGCTGTCCACTGAAATCAACCAACCTGACAAAGAAGGTCAAGCACTTAGCAATATAGTCTTACCTGGAAGGCTTCCCTGAAACCAGACTGCATGTGAGCGTGACACAGACATAGCAGTGCAAGCACAGAAAGAAAGAGAGAGGACGGAGACATGAGAAAACGTGACAGGAGAGCACAGTGACTCATATGAAATGGAGAGAGAATGGATGGAAACAATCCAAAAGCCCCCAAATGCCTACTGGAGCACAACGTTCAGAAACTGCTCTACTTAGTTTTTTCTATGCTTTTGAGGTTTCCCATGCAAACACAAGCTCTAATATCACAAATTAATTTTCTTTTATACATTTGTCCCTTGCAGACTCAAAGAGGAATGTGACCAGGTGATGAAAAAGGTAGTTCTTCAGGAACTGTTCTTTCACTTTTTAAAAAAATGTTACATCACTTTTTTTGAATAGTGCCCTGGTACCAAACTCCTACAGGTTCCTTTGAGAACTGCAGAGAACGGCACAGACTAAAGTTGATTAAGTACCAGAGAGAGAAAGAGACAGACAGACTACGCATGCACACGTGTGCCTGCATAGCCTTCAAAACTTTACAGGAGGCATCCATGGACCATAAACCAGCAATCATATTTAGCAGAGTGATTTTGTAAAACAGCAACTAAGTAAGTCTCCACGTGCAATACTTAACGGACTACCTCTAGTTATCACACAGCCTGTGGGGTATCAGGGCCTGCTGCGCTGCAGCCTGGGATGCTATTACTGCGAACAACTCCAGTAGCTGAATATGAACCAGACTCTGGTCAAAGTTGTATGCAGTCCAATAGTATTAAAACAGTATTTTTCAACAGTGGCACTACATTGAAGGTCCACAAGGCAACGGGGATGCTACAAACTGGCTGTTACTGCTCAAATTATCACAACACAGAGCATACACGCTTGTAGGTACATATATACAGCAGATCTGAGATGAACACAGATGAATGCAGATCACACTCAGTGCAAATGCACGTTGAATCAAAGAGAGATTTGTACACCCCAAAGCTCTAATTCACTTCTATCTGATCCCAGCTACACTGCCTGTGCTTTCACATTTGACTCGGTCACAAAATGTTTTTTCCACCCTTTCAAAACCCCTTTATTTTAGCAGCTTAGCTTTTATCATCTTTGCCGCAGTGGGAACCCAAACCTAGATGTAACCTCAGATGATCATCCAAGACACAGAGAGAGACTCAAGTCTTTTCACCTAGTGCACCATAGATAGTGCCTTTGTCTGCTTAGCCCCCAACTAGCCCTCATGCATTCTGGTTAGTAATTAAGTAAATTCACATATAAAACTGTCACTTACTTATCCAGATCTATATCAAGTGCCTTATATGGATCATTGGGATCTTTGTCATCCTCATCACTGGGCAATGCATTCTGCAGGAAAGAGAAAGAGACCATCCACTGAAGCAGCAAACCTCAGGCAACTTCAAAACTACATCCCCCAGTGCAGTTTTTTTAGATTGCTAACTATGGAATGGGCCAGCTTGCAGTCAGGCACAGTAAGTTATAAGAACAGTGTACTTTAGTGCAACATCTAGTTACAAGATTAATTTAGAACAGAAAACCATTCTTCACAAACTGCAGGATCTGAATTGCTGCTGTTTGGTTTTGATTAACAGAAGTTTTAGGAACAAATACAGATTACATCACTAGCATGTGCAATTAATTACAATCAGCTGCAAACCTGCTGACTAGACAGCAAGTTAATGTCAAAGTGAAGCAGCAGAGCATAATAAATGAAGTGACTATTTGGACAGCGTTATTTTTACAGCAGAGATGCATATTGTTTTTTAATAGCTTCAGTGGCAATTTTTGTCTTTTTGTACACAAAAAGACAGTCATTTCTCCCCCCTAGAAAGAACAGCTTACAACCATCTCAATCAATTTCTTAAGCAGCTTTGCAAAAAATCAGAGCTCTAACTGCGATAACATAGACTGGCTGGCAATTCTAGGGGAAAATCTCTTCAGAAGAGCACATAGTTAATCAACTGACCTCTGGCATCTCCTCTGTGATGATATCAACATGGTGAGCTGGAGCGATATCTTCCTCACTCTCTGTGTGCAAAGAATTATGGCGATGATGCTTCCCTCTCTTCTCCTTTTTCTGCTTTTTCTTTTTCTTGTCTTTCTCCAGTTTCTGTTTATGTCTTCGCTCTTCTTCCAGTTTCACATACTGGTCAGACATAGGCATTCCTGCAGAGGAAGCCAAACTGCTTTCAGTCCACAGGAACTTTTTTTTTCCAGCACACGAACATCAGTGCAACAGTATGTTAGGAGTGAGCCTTGCTTCCAGCTTCTCAGAATTAGAAGAATCAACACCTCCTTATGCTTCCACATCATCTCATACAGCCTTTCTAGCAGCAACTTTACTACTGCACTCCATCTCTCTGCAAAATAGGAGAGTACCCTATCCTGCTCTGATTCTTGTCTACATTAAATGGATTACAAAGAGGGGCTAAACATGGACACTAAATACAATTAGTGTCATGGGTATACAAATACTGACAATTTTCCATGCTTTTGGAAAATGCTTTGCTATGTAAACCTCAAATATTTGCCCTTAGAACTCATCTCTTGCAGTGCACTGTACTTTAACAACAGCTTCAAACAACTAATTTGATATTCAAATATGTTGTTTAAAATTAAAAAAATAGTAAAATAGTATCTGTACCATCAGACTCCACTTAATGTCTCCTGATCACCTTCATCAGTCCTTTAAAGCATTCCCACACCAAATAGTCACTAACTTACACATTACAGACTTGGCTGTATGACATACTTAATCACAGAATTACTTCTAATACTGTCTTGAGAGGAAGTGCACTCAGACCGCAAAGTACTATTTTCAAACAAAAATTAGTTAAGGAGAACCATTTAAGAGTCTAATAAAAGTATACTCCTTGTACTTAAGAAGTTGCTGTTACTTTTGCTTAAAAAAAAATCTGTAATTCATTTTAGGTATTAGCTACACTTACCTGGAACTTTTAAGGGGACAGAAAGGTCGATCTGGACCACAGGTATATGTTCCACACCTGGAGTGTCTTGGTATCTCTGGAAAAATGAAAATTGATGTTCTGAGCATTGCCAGATCTATATAAATAAACACATTTCAAAACAGTAACCAGTTTAATCCTTTAAGCGAACATTTTAAGGATAGGAATGAAATAGCTGAGTACTAAATCCTATCTAGTAGCAGAGTGTATTTTAGAGCTAACTGATAGCTATTATAAAAGACCCTGCTTTAGCTACTGTGCTTTAACCCTGCTACTACCACAGAAAAGGCTTGTTGCAACTCTGAGGAATTTTTGGTTTGTGCTTTATTGATAATTATCTGACACTTCAAAAGAAATTTTGAGGTCTATTGAGGAAAATGGGGCAGTCCTTAGGACGTAAAAGGCATAAAACAGGATCTTTCCCTGAAAAAGATGGCAAAGAGGCCACCACAACCTTTTGATCCATGAACATGCAGTGTGTTTTAAGGGGAACACGTTTTGGTGTGCATGTCAACTACTGACCTTAAAGTGTTTTAATTCACTCTCTCCAGCGCTCTTAATGAAGTGCCTGGCAATCTGAACCCTGAATCCATCACCCACAGTTGGGACAAACTACCTGCACAGGAATTTGTGACATAAGGGCAAAGAAGAAAAGTTTCTTTGCATCTTTTAGAGTGCTGTTGCTGAAATCCAAACACTGGGCTTTCCATGACAAGTCAAGCAAGATTGTTGCAAGCTTCTCTGCAATGGGAGCTGCAAAAATCACCACTATTTTTAAACCGGAGGTCCACTGGAAATCCACAGAAAGCTAGCTGCTCTTGTCATATTTAGTCATTTGCAAGTTTTTCAACACAAAAAAGGCTTATAAAAATAGTTGTAGGTAGTCACTCCAGTTGCCACTGAAGATCGTAACTCTAGTGGAAATAATCAGAAGTGTCCCAAAGGGAAGCTGCAGCTCTGGCATTCAAAGAGACTTCACACAATTATATGAGAGACCAGCAAGAGATTTTCATTTGGACTTACCTTCTGTGGGGAAGGAGAGCTTTTAATATAAAATGGGTTGTTAGCCTGTTCTTGTTTCCGGGCTTCTCGACGCTAAAAGAAAAAGAGTATTTATCATTAGAATGTTTGTTTATAAACAAAGAGAGGTAAAAGGCAAAATTTTATCTCCTTGAATATTTGGAACATTGCTTAACTACTTGCAAATACACTACAGCATAGTAGCTTGATTATGATAAACCAGTTTTGAGACATACTAGGATATAACTCTAAGTACTGTTATTGCTATAACTGATACTCCTTAGAACACCCTTTTGATTCTAGACTAGATAATAACTTCCTGAAGACCAGATTTTGATGGCACTGCAAAAATTTCTATTTTCATTTTCACAGCTCAGAGGAAGAAGTGAAAATTCTTATCAACAAAAAGTATTCTAAGGAAACAGAAAAGGTCAGAAGCAGGAAAGGTGGTATCGTTACTGAGAACAGACACATTACAGTAATTCACAGAAGCTGCTGAAATCCATGAGCAAAGGTGCTGCCTCTTTCTGCTGATACAGAGCACACAGTAACAGAAGTACACCAATGAAGAAGGTATGTAAAAACAAGTAGTTGCAGAGCTCAGGACAAGTGTTCATCTTCAAGATCCTGTACTTCAAAGTGAACTGAGTTACATGCTACAGTTTACAGATCAAAAGAGCTCAAAATTCCTAACAAGGAATTTTTATAACATCTTCCTTCCATTTGGACAAAACAAGCAAGCCAGACTTCCAGGAGAACCTGATATTGGATGTATTCCACAGTGACTACAAAAATACTCATATTCAAGCACACGTTTTGTTCACATCGAATCATCAGATTTCCAGAGCTATAGAAAGCAGTCTGCTGCCAACTACAAGGAGAATCCATAACAGCAGCTACAACTGCTTTATCAACTCTGGTAACATTACTACTGAATTAAGTACAAAAAAAGCAATTTAACATTCACTCACTCTGGCCAGTTCTTCTTCATCTATTTCTGGCTGTCTGTGCCTGGAATGCCGTTGTTCCTCATCATGGAAAATTGTTTTGGGCTTTTCATCTTCAGACTCACTATCTGATGGAGGCTCGTTGATCCAGGCATCAAGGTCCAAGCTGGTAAGAATTGCAGTAAACACAAATAGCTTGACTCAGTACCCTTGAGTATTTAAGAGTATTGAGTATTTAAGTACCCTTTACTGTTTAAGATTTTAGAAGTTTAAATAAAGCTTTGCGAGAGAGAAGGAATCTCACCCCTCTGGAACTGGGACTTTCTTCTGTGCTTTAGGAGCAACAGGGTTCAGCTCACCAGCAAACAGGGCTATTACTTCCTCAGCTACAGGTACTTCTTTTACTTGTAGCTTCTGAATGTATTTTATTAGTTGCAAGATACAGGAAGCCTAAGAACAAATGCAAAAATAATTTCAGAACAATATTAAAAAATTGAACCAAAAATATTAACTCCAACTAAAGTTAGCTGAAGATAACTATACTGACTACTGCAAAAGAGAATTAAAGGTGTAAAAAAGAATTAAAGCTGTGTCCGATTTATTAGCGCTTTGAACCAACAACCCAAAATAAAGCTGCCTCTCTCTCCACCATAGCATATTTACCTGGCTTTATAAAACACTCTTCTAGAACAAAGTACATAGTAGACTGGATTTTCAAAAGTTTGTTCATTTTTTTTGCACTTTTTTTTTTAATGAAAAGAGCACATCGAAAGCAAAGGTGTAGGCTTAACAAGGAATGAGCAGTGAGGCTAGGTTGAGGAGGCCGTAGTCTCTTATTTCTCTGCTAAGCCTGAATGGTTTAACGTGCACACTTGGGACATAGCACAGCAGCACATGTTGCCTGCACAGACCCTCTCTTGCTCTCCGTTTAGATCAGACCAGGACACAGCTTTTTTTTTTAAATCACTGAATGCCAATCTGGCTCTACTGCTGAGTTTATCACATTTTACTATAAAGCAACCATTTGCTCACTGCTAACCTTCAGCACATGCAAAAATAAAAAACTAAATTTTCCGTGTAAGCCTGACAAATTAAGCAAATCAATGTAAAGCCTCAAGAATTCTGTAGTGTTTTCCAAAACAGTTAATGGTCTTTATCTCTGCCACTTTCCACCCAGTGATATTTTCTGATATATGCAGGGGCAAGGTGTTTTAGAACACAACTACCCTGGGATTCCACTAGGAATTAGTATGTATGTCTTTTTGGTTCAATGAGCACATCACAAAAATCACTGCAGTCATCTAGCAGCATTCTGAATTGCCATCTTGCGAGATGGACTTCACAACATGCTCAAGTCTTAGATCACAATTTTAAAATTAAGTTGTTTTGAATGAAATTCTTGCAAGCAGTCTTCAGAGGTGGTTTTGATCTAGAATTAGATCTGGGCTCTGACATGAAATATCACCACTCTTTCCACCCTTCTAGTTCCAAGGTGCCTTTCTCACTGAGTTACACAAAGTACAGAATACAAACATCACTCTGTTAATAATAGTGCCTTGTATAAAACGTGCATGTCCATAAAAACTTACATACGTGCTCCAGTACAAATGAGAGGCTTTGTATGATAAATTCCAAGGTAATTTTGTTCTCTTACCCTCTCCTGAACTTCTAGATCTGCACTCTGTACAAACTGAGGCAAGCGCTCAATCATCAGCTGTGTAATTTCCTGAGCTGCTTCCTTTTCCCCAGATTGCTCTTTCTGCTGTAGAATGGATGCATAGAGCTTCACCATGTTCTGGACATAAACTGCCTGGATGTGGCCTGGTAGAGTTGTAACTTTAGGCCTCAGCATTGCTTCTAAAGTTTGGTTTGCTTCCTCAAGGTGTCTAAAAAGACAGAGTGGACATATGAAAGACAGCAATTGAGAAACTTCAACATTCTGCCAGTCTTCAGAGAGAATTTTTCAAAAACTTCAGCTAAAGTACAAAGTGTTGCAGAAAGACAAGTCAGACTACAAATACATAATCATTTGCTATCTGCATCTTTTTCCCTTCTAAACAACAGCAGTAACGACTTGGAAAAATTTACAACTTTATTCTTTTAAAGAAAGGGGAAGGGGAGGGACAACCTCAGCTTCCACCTTTACAGGTTCAGTATTTTCTCCATTAACTAAGTGTTGCACTTAAGTGCAAACTGCACTGACAATCTGGGACTAGCAGCCCAGCTAGCTACCTTTCTGCCATTCTGTACTTCACTGCTCACATCAGTGAGGTTGTATTTCCCATCAGTTACTGAACAAATACAGTATCTAGTAGGCAATGCTTAATACACAGAAAATAATGCAATTCACAACTCCAGTTTGTGTTTTTAATGAATCTAATACTCTAATTCAAAAGAATAATTCTTGCTAATAAATGTAAGATGCACAAAAAAGTTACTAAAAGTGCGATCAAACTGAAAAAGGAAAAGTATGTTTTCTTGCTGCTTCTTCATCTACAGTTTTCTTTGCAGAACTTTTAAAATCAGATGAAGATCTATGTCATTTAAGTGTTCCCTAAAAGTATCACCTCTACTATGTGAATCTGAACTGGAACCAGTGTTCAAAGTGGCAATTACAATAGGAGACACCAAAACAGACATGAAAAGGAGCCTACAGAAAGCTATTTAAGAGGGCTGGAGCACCTCTCCTCTGAAGAAAGGCTGACAGAGGTGGGGATGTTCAGCCTGGAGAAGAACAGGCTCCAGGGAGACCTCGTTGCGGCCCTTCAGTACTTAAAGGTGGCTTATAAAAAAAATGGAGCGCAACTTTTACACAGGCAGTGATAGGACAAGGAAGAACAGCTTTAAACTAAAAGAGGGGAGATTTAGATCAGATGTTAGGAGGAAATTCTTTACTCAGAGGGCAGTGAGGCCCTGGTGCAGGCTGCCCAGAGAAGCTGTGGATGCCCCATCCCTGGCAGTGCCCAAGGCCAGGATGGACGGGGCCCCAGGTGAGCTGATCTAGTGCGTGGCATCCCTGCCTATGGCAGGGGCAGTTGGAACTAGATGGTCTTTAAGGTCCCTTCCAACCTAAGCCGTTCTATGATTCTATGATACAGCATCATGGTATGTCCAATTTATCAAAATAAAGGCTAGGTAAAGCATGTGTATATGCACACACAACCAAGAGATGAATACATCTATTTAAGATAAAATTTAACGTTACAGAACAACATTGAAGATTGCGCTAGTGTGGGTACAGATAAGTTTGGGGCAAAAATAAGAATACTTCTAATTCTCAAGAAGAATAAGTTCGGCAAAAACTTCTCAACAAAGGCAAAACAGGGAGAAAAGCAAAAAAAAAAAAAACCATTTCAGTCAAACAGGCTGATTGGACATTTTCCCTACAATATAAATAGGGTTAAACTTAATGATTAAAGAGTTCATTCACTGCCTTAAGATCTTGACTGCTTATATCCACAGTCATGCCTTATTGCATGAGTGGGTAGGAATATACAGATAAGAAAAAAGACCAGATATTCAAAATGAAGCATCTATCTTGGCTAGAGGAGTCTTATGGGGTGAAGGAACGGGAAAGCAGCAATCCTTTTGTCAGCAATAGGGCACATATTCTGAACCATCCTTCTCTCAAAAAGTGCTTTTTCATGACCTGAATCTGTGTCTGAAAGAAGCTGTTCAAAGTGTCAGACCTTCCAATTGCACTTACTCAGAGAACTCCCCACATATCCAAGCAGCAGCATAAAGCACCTCACAGATTCCATTTCTCTGGGTGTTGCTGGCTATGAGATGAGCATTGTCCAGAAGCATGGCCATTTGAGAAACTGCAAATTTACGAATAGCTTTAACTCTGATAGCTACATCTAACATCTGAGCTGCTATAAGATGCCCATGCCGTGTGCCTTCCAATCGGGTCAGTTCTACCAAGATGCTTATGTACCTACAAAAAGGGAAAGGAAAGCAATTTTATTAGCAGACAATCATGCATTACCATTGCTGGCAATTTCAAAGTTGACACATAAAAACACTGACCATTCAAAGTTTGTGATATATTGGTAATTGGACTGACTGCAAATATCTATGATTTTGGTCAGCAGCTCATCCCGGTACGTCGTCCCTTCTGCTTTATCCACATGAATCATCAGTTTCTTCACTATCTCCATCAAGTTCTTCTTCGATACCTGTTAAAAAGTTATTGAAGGGCTAAACCAAAAATAAGCTATCTCCTCTACTGACAAGTTCTAATTCCGTTAAAGCAGCTGCTAACTCTTTGATGGACCTGTGTTATTGTGTCAACAAGAAATCAGAACCACCTCTCTAGGCCCCAGTTTCAGTTACAATTGAAAAGCAAGGTGTTAATTTATTTCACATGTTGTTATTAAAGCAGAGCCTGCACAAGTATACAAGACCATGCTCTGGGAGAGCTGAGAATCAGAATTACTTGCAGCAACACAGAAGTCCAAGGGGAAAAAAAAAAATCTATCAATTTCCTACTTCTGCCAGAGTAGCAAGTTTAACAGTTTAAAACACTTTTGCTTCTAACTAAGCAAATTTAAATTTTAACATTAACATGTAATTAACATGTAACGACATGAGTCATTAACATCCAACAGAATTCTAGCATTTCAAAACGTAGCTGTAATAACGTGCTCTGGAAATGCATTTGTCTAAATAAAGTCCCCAAAATATTCAGTAAACATCACCAGTTGCTGCGACTTGGTGCTTCTGGCTCTGATCTCTTAATAAGCATGTGCAAAAGAAACTGCTAACAAACACGTATGTGATAGTATCTCTAAAATAATTCGTTATACAGCACTCTTCCTCAGAGGCAGGGTTGAGCAGAATGGCAGACTGTTTCTCCTAGGTTATCTTTTGACTAAGACATAACAAGCAGAATTTAACCTCCTGGAACCATGAAAGAACTCCAGTTCTCTTTGCAACAAGATTAACATTTGATCAGGACAGTGGTTTTAAGTTGTTCTTATCTCATGAGGAGTACCAGACAAAAAGTGTCCTTCTTACTCTTCCCTTTCTCCTCTAAAATAGGAAGCTACGATACATATCTACCACCACCCCTTTGTGGCAGGGGGGCAAAGACCCTTGAATGAAAAGCACTTACTATACAAATTGTAACCACAGTCCTTTCAGAGATCAAATGTTCTCACTACAAGGTTGCTTGTGTAGCCTATGCACATTTTATAAACTGCTCTGCACAGCTGCAGAAAGCATGCACAAAGCTGGCTGCACATAGAATTTCATTCTGGTTGTTTTTCACTGTCGTTAAAGGGCATAACAAAACTTAAAATAAAGGGCAAATTTGACAGCAAAGCAGCTTAAAGCTGCCTTTGTGCTCTCCTGTTGTTTCAGAGTACTCCAGACTCTTCTCCCAGACTTTGCATAACTTATGTCAGCCCCAGCTGTGCTGTGCTGCAACATGGACTGCAACGTACGACAGCACAGACTTACCCCAATATGCCCATGACCACTTTACACCTAGAGGAAGGACAGAAGGAGCAGCTAAGTCTTAGGCCTTCTGGGTTACTTCCATAGTGCCTGAACTCAGAAATTCCTTCCAGTTGAAATGTATTTAAAGCCCTCTTATGCTGTACCAGATCTCTTATTTGCAAAAAGTGCCAGAAAAGATATGGCAGTTATTATCACAAGGCTACTGGGGAAAGGGGAAGAGAAGGTTGCGTGTTTTTCTTAAACATTAGCCCCCTAACTAAAGGGTCACATGGGCTGGAAGGGAAAGGAAATACATGCAGAAACATACCATGCCATACAGGAGGTCTAAAGCTCTGAGTCGGATAGACTCATCTTTGTCATCCAAACATTGGAGAATGAGATCCTTGTGAGATTGAACTGATTTAGGATGCGTTTTCAGGATTTTGGACATAGCTAACAATCCCAGGTATTTCACTGTGAAAGACACAATAAAACTTCTTTCCAAATATAGAAATACTGTTGTGTTGCACATGAAATCTTAATATTGACCGCTTCTACTTACACCAACCTTCATATATTCAAATAACTATCTCTGATGAGGAGGACCATTTTTGAGAAACAGCCCATCACAGATTATTTTCCTTAATTTCATAATCCCACACACAGGCCCATAGTTAACATAGTCTTCATCACAGTCTTCTTGTGCTTCAGGTTTTATCATTGATTTCAAAATATATACTTAACATACAGAACCTATGGGTTTTGAGAACTGGCATCCTAGGATGAACACAGCTTGAAAAGCACTAAGAAGACTGTTGTATTAAGCAGGAACCCTGTTCTCAAGGGGAAAAAGTCAGGAAAAAAATAATGAAAAACTTTTTGCACAAAGGTTTTTCTAATGTGCTTTGTAGTCACTAAAAAAAAAAAAGTAACCATTCTTGCATTTTACTATTATGCTTACACAATAAAATAGCCCTCACTACTTTCCAAGCAGGAAGCTTATAGAAAGGGAAAACCCAGGGCATGGAAAGAGAAGCGTTTAAGATTTACAAGACCAGATGAGTTATTACTGCTGTTTGTGATTTGTTTTAAAAAAGTTCATTATAATAAGCGTTCACTATCAAAAATTATTTCCACATTACGAAACCAGCACTTGTTTACAACATACTGGGCACTATAATACTGAACAAGCTGTATGGAGAAACAGCTCATTGCTCTAAGACTGCTGCAATTTCTCCCCAGTGATTGGTTGCTAAAAGCTTCCATGAAGACAAGCAACATACTTACAGTTCTGGTCAGAATCTTCTATCAATATTCTTAACTTCTGTACACAAAGCTGGGAAAAAAAAAAAAAAGACCATGCTTATTACAAGCCTTGAAAGTCTAAATTAAAATATTTCTTTATAAAGTTTATTCAATACATAAGGGTGGCTAGAGCACACAAGGAAGCATTCTAATGAAGACCTGAGGCCTCTAGTAAGACAGTCTTGTTGCATTAATAGATTTCAAAACAAAAGGAACATAGTTCTCATGATTGTATTGACAGAAGCTGAATAAAATAGTTAGAAAACCTCTAAAGGAGAGGAATCTGCATTTTAAGCCAAAGGAAATAACAGATTTTTTATTTTTATTTTTTTTAAAATCAGAAACACTTCAGTCTGCAGGATTCCACCTAAGTGAGAGCTCTTCAGTGAGCTATATATTGCTTTAACAGAGGAACATAATCCAATTTCTCCATTGTGTTTGGTACTACACAGCAAAGCAGAACAAATAACCCCCACCAGAACGCAAAGTGTTATACCTGGATGCTAGCGCTGTGATTAGGCATCCCAGAGGATAGCGAGATCAAAACTGAAATACACAAGCACAGGTTTCAGTTACTACTTCTGTATTCTGAATGAATGTAACAACACAACACAAAGGTCAACAGCTAGCTCAGCTCACAAGGAAACAACAAAAGAAACTGGCATCTTTATCTGCTTGCTTGGACTTTCTGGGGAGCTCGGGAGAAGGTTGTTACACAAACTGTAGTTTCATATACCTTAAGAAAAGTAATAAATAACAGGGCAGCAAAAAAGCGTAAAGGCATGAACTGTTGGAGTAGCCAGGTCAAAGCTGCTTTACGTTACACTTTGCTCTCATTACGGTTTATTTTACTGATATTGCAGTCGCGACTGTAAGTATGTCACCAGCTACTGCACAGATGAATTTAAGCGTGCACTTCCCTAACGTAATGAGATGCAGCAATGGATCCTAGAGTTTAATGTAATTAAATTGGAGTTTTAATCAAGCCAGCAAGAGACTCGAGGCAAAATCAGCTCCTGCTGTTGATTACATTGGACATTTGTAAAGCTCTGGCAACATGGAACCCACAGCAGAAAAGGTGGTGGTATCTTGTTAACTACTGTTGTCACCTAGCATGTCCGTGCTGGCACCAGCCCTTACTGAGCCAGTCACACGTGCTGACCTTAGTGACTAGTTAGTACAGTGGCATTTCGCTCTCCATAACCCTGCAGAACTACATTGCTGGGAAAGAGTTTGGATACTAGCTATTCAGGCCATGCACGGAGCTAGCACATGCAAGGTGCTGCTCTAATGCAGGTACGCAGCTTCACATTTTTCGAATTTGAGTTTTACATTACAGTCCCTGAACAGGCCTCCCTGAGGTGATCTTGGTGGGTGAATTTCTCTCTGAACCACAGATTTACCCTATTTCTCTCAGGGACGCACACTCTCATCCACAATGGAGTTAGCCTCTGTGTTATTTTTTTCCCTCACCATCATAATTTCGTCTTGCATTTCCCTGAAGGAATCAGTGAACATGAAGTGAGTGACGGATCACCATTTCTTCTTTGAACTGCTCCAATACAGGAAGTTCCTGCATTAATATCCCCTGGAGAATCCCAAACTACCCATAAGAGACAGATTTACGGCCAAATTGTGGATATCAACAACCCTCTACTTCCACACTATGACAGGAAAGTGCCAGGTCTCAGCTGGAATACCACGCTACCCCATTTTGCCTTAGTTTCTCTCTCCATCCCCATTATTGAGTACACATCCCTTCCCCACTCAGAAATGAATAGGAACTGTAGATCAATGATTTCAATGACCTCACTCAAGGAATTGCACCAAGTTTTTTTATTTCTTCAATTCCACAGCTTAAAAAAGTCTACTCTTTTTCCTCACATAGGAAAATGTTGTCAAAGTTTCCATGAGGCATTGATCATGTTTTTCATTTTATTGCTGCTGGCATATTTCACAGTTCTAACAACATTTAAGAGCTAAAATATAAATACTCATTGTTAGTTAGTACTTTGTTTTAGCCTTTAGCAAATACAAACATATAACTTAGCCTCATCTACTGACAACAAAGGATTTCAGTTACATAGTGAAAGAAATTAATGAAAGTTTGCCAGGAGACTTAATTTGGTTATAAAATATATTAAGTTAAAAAACAGTTTACAGATAGCATTAATTGATGACAAAGTTCATCATGTTCTTTTCTAGGTTACAATTTCAGTTCTCACCTGCTATTACTGTGTTCACACATTCATATAAGAGAGACATGGCTGAGGTGCTGAAACAGAAATCAAGTATTTTAAATAGGGAATAAAACCATCACATTCTGAAGAGTTGTCAGCAATATCTCGGAGCTAGTTAACACCTTTAATTACACAGGAAATTGCCAGTGTTCTGTTCCATATACCTTCAAACTAGATGAAATGATTCTCACTCATAAATGGCGTGGGGAGCACAGCTGGCTACTGAAAGTGGGGGAAAAAAAAATCTGGTTCTGCAGTCCTCTCCTCAACTTCCAATCCATCTACTACATTCTAAGTCATTTCTTCTCTGAGAAGCAAGTGACAGCACTGTAACATGAGGGATGAGGAAGGAAGCGGTTACGCAAAAATCTCAGTACCAGTTACAGAGCACTGAACCAATCTTGTCCAAGGATCAAACCAAGTCCTCTGCCCAGGGTCAAAAACTCACGATAAGAAACGCAGATGGACAACCTCCAGGTCTCTCTCTCCAAAGAGAACGAGTCATGCATAAACAGCAGACTCTTGCTCATTCCTATAAGCAAGCAACATACTTTCAATGTCTGATTCCATCCCAAACATAAATTCAAGAAAATTTTGTCAGCTGAACACTCGGTAAATATAGTGCGATTCTGAGGATTTCAAACTTACAAAAACTGATCTACACGACATAAACAAGCTGAGACACAAAGCACCCCCTCAGCCACACAGCAAACCTCACAAGTAACAAAGGACTCCAGAAGCAAGGTCTGCAAAGGTAATGAGCAAACAACTCTGGAGGCAGCAGTCACAAATGTTACTGTGAAGGTCATTCAGCACATGGTATCCATGGCTCTGGCACGCTCAGAACTGGGACAATCACTTTTGCTCTCCGTGCATTTTGTGGTGGATGGCAGGCTGTTTGGCCTTATGCACGTGTGATATAAGACCCAAAATGACAGACCACAAAAGCCAACCAGAACAGGGTTAAGTCCTCGTAACTAATTAAATGAATAGCTGCTGTGGGAGTTGGAGAGAGGAGACAGACAGGACTGAAGACATACTGTCCATCTTACTGATTTTCCTAGTGAAGTACTGCTTCTAGTGAATTTGTATGTATGTGTCACTGTTGCAAAAAAACTCCTGAGGTGTTTGGATGCAAGCCTGCTGGCTGGCCTGCTCAGAACCAGCGTTAGAAAGCAATACAATGAGGATGAACAGAAATTGCTTGGCTAGAGCTCCCTCTCACTGCTACACGGATATCTGTTTTAAATTTGCTCATTCCCATCCATCTTCATGCTCTGCCACATGAAGAGAAACTGACCTTTTCATTTGAGAACTCCAACATAACATGACACTTTCTTTCCATAACTGGGAATATATATGTATTCCTTCCAAGACACCTTTCTCATTTTGGTTCAGAATTAGATCCAAAACAACAATACAAACCAGCTTTAACAAGGCACAAAAGAGATATCTTCAAATTTCTTTATCTAATTGCATTTCCAAAGAAGTCGAGTCAAATGTGTGTAGGTGAACAGGAGAGGCAAATACATAGCTGAGCTTNTTTTTTTTTTTTTAAATATATGCTCCAAAGTCATCCCTGGCTTAAAATGAGTGAAAGCAAAGCATGCATGCCTTGGAGAAATTTGAGCTGACAGTCAGACACCCAAAGACTTTCATTAAGGTATTTTATCTCACTCAAGTTTTTGTGAAATAGTCTTAACATCATTACCTCGATACTCGAAGCTAACACATTCAGACTCAGGAAAATTTCAGAAATGCATCACTAGACCTGGCTACTGATCTACCTAACAGGCACTTCACCAATCCTGAATAAACAGAGTGGTATTTGTCATACATACCTGTGTATGAGGTTGGTCAGAGGCTCAATCAATTTCTTTCCCAGCCTAGGTTCTAATGGAGTAAGAGCACCAAACTATTGAAAAAAGTACAGACAAGAAACTGAATTAATAGTTGGTTTTAAGCAGTATAAAAACATCATTTAAATTGCAATTCATTATATTTAACCAAGTTATATTAAAATATTTCTCTCTGGTTATGTTCAAAAATACTAGAAGAGATTCCTGGTTTGTTTTTTTATGCAGATTTAATGGTAACTATACCTCCAAGCAAAAATTCTATTTTCACACCCAACATAATTTAATGAGGATCCCAATCCTGTAAGCGTAGGTACAAAATACTTGCCAGTTTTATAATTTTAATGAGAACCCAATTATTGGTTGATGACGTCATTAACTTGAAAAAGAGTGGAGCAAGGGAAAGGTAGTTTTTGGGATTGCGTCGAGCCAGCTCACAAATAACATTTACTGCAGCAGACTGCACACCTGGGAAACAGAAGTGAGAAGAGCAGAAATCTCATAAATACTTTAATTGTAATTGAAATTTCTGGTGCAGAACACAGAACAAAAGCAGTTAAAGATGCAGACTTGTGTGTTACAAGAGGAACGGCTCAACCTCATTACCAGTGATGAGGTAGTGAACTAAACATAGGAATGCAAAACAAACTCAGGAAGGATATTATTTAATTCTGGCTGCTTTCTAATATATCAAACTATGTATCTGCTCTGGGTCCAGTATCAGAAAGAATAGAATACTGCCATTCTCCTTCCCTCCTTACTGTGGATAGCTTGTTTGAGGGACACAGACAACAAAAATTAAAATCAATAACCTTACTCACTATAAAGTTTCAAAACAATGTTTCTTTAACATGCATTACTTAGACATTTTTAATTAAAAGACAAAAATAGAGAATCCTTAAACAATATGACTGAACAAGTCAATTTTAATTGCGCAGTCTCTCAAAATTGATTGTTCTCAATTTGGAATCCTTTAGTCTAGGTAGTTGGGGTTTTATAGTAGAGAGCAGTTCTTTTTTTCCATAGAGCATCATAAATAAGTATTTTCTTCCTTTGTTTGCAGGTGGTTAGGTGTTTTTGTTTTTAATAAACATTGTCCCTGGAAGATGCATCTTACATGCCCTTAACAAAACAGTCCAGTAAATGTATTTAAATTTCTCCCTCTAAGCATGCAAATCAACTGGAGTTCATAGAACTGCAATGCACACAGACTCCTTGAAACAAAAGTACAGCATTTTGGTGCAGTGAAGGAAGACCAGTACTTTCCAGGAACACCAAGCAAAAGTGTGAATATGATACAGAGTAACTGCAAATTTCCTGTGCTGCAGCTGAATTGCACCAACACACAACTGAAGGGCTCAAACAGCAGTCTGGGCTCAAAATTTAAATTTAAAAATAGAAAAAAAAATCTACTAAGTTATGTGAAATTAAGTATATCTATTGCAAGCCAATAGCTGCAGCTTTGTAAAAGTGCACAAGAAATGAAAAGCTTGAAATCAACTGAAGTATTTTCAACAGCAGGTTAAGCTACGAGCCACAAATCACTAAGCAGCTTTGTCCCATTACAGTTTAATCCACTGATGCCATTTCAGTAACTTTGGCCTTCAAGAAAAACTGGACATTTTAAAGAATGTATTTTTATATGGTAACATCTGTCAAAACTCTCATATGGCCATCTACCTACTAAACGGATGAATTAGCACTCAGAATTTTTCACGTACTCTTCTCTCCACAAGCTTGAATAGCATTTATACCTAGATGCTTTGGAGCAGAAGCAATTTACTAAAATCCACTCACCAGGATCTGGATCTTCAAGTTTCTCTTTAAGGCGAGGAAATGCAGGACGGAGGGACTCTGGGTATTTCAAAAAAACTTTGTACATGATTAACACTGCCTTCTTCCTGATATAAGGCTTCGTATGAGACATCTGTTAATGAAACAATTGGGATCAGGCTCTTAGCAAATTTACATTTCCAAGATTCTTCTCAAGGTCCCCATGTCCACACCAGTCTCTCTCAAAAATGTTTTGTAGGAGACTTAGATTCTTTAGTTTTCTAAAACTCAGCTTTTGAGAGGTGAGCAAAGTATCGTCATTTATCACCCCAAATAACATAAATAACCAAGGTAATCCTCTTGAAGTCTGTAAAGGCTCCCCAAAAGATTCACAAGGAAATAGTATCACTTTTCGTATGTAACAGTTCTAAATTTAAAAGATATTTACCAGATTTGAACAAGTTAACACTCTTTAATAGGAAAAAAACATTATTCAATCTTATCAACTCACCAGTGTCATGATGTCATTTGCCAAGTCCCTGGCAAGATCTGGAGTAACAAAACAGGACAAGCCAGTCAGTGCAACTCCAGTATCATATTGGTTAGGGCTACTCAGATCCTAAAAAAGGAAAAACAGGCTCAAAAATTTAAGATCACACAGGATGATGAGAAACTATTTTTTCAGACCAATTTTATTCACTCAGATATGAAGCAGAGCTTCTATTCCATAGGAATATTTGTACCAGCTATTAAGAGGAATGTCCTCCAACACCTGCTAAAATACAGCTACCATGGGGATTAATAATGGCATTATTAATGGGCATGAGGAATCGTAGTTAAATAATAGATGGATGACTGCAACATAAAAGCAATTATAGATACCATACCTTGGTGGTATTTCAGAAGTGACAAATAATTTTTAAAAAAAACTTAGACACGATCACAAATATGTTTAAAATCCTAAAAGAAATATGGAATTAAATACTAACCCTGTTAAGTCAAAGCCAAATTGTCATCAGCCTCACTGGGAACACGCACTCTTGATGAGTGCATAACAGTGTCCTAGATTAATCTATTAGAGAAATGAGATTACTTTCCTTCCAAGCTGCTGGCAGCACCATGACTTTCAGTCCATAAAGACAGAACACAAGCTAGGGTGTAGAACACATTTTGTTTGTCAAGTTTCTTTGTATTTATTTGTAGTCGATATACTACATTGTCTTTCAAGTATTTCTAAGATTCAGACTCTTAAAAATATTAATACTCCTATCTGAGTGTGTTCATATATAGATTATAAAACCGGATCTCATGGAATACAGAGCATTACAGGATGAATCCTTAATTGCAGTTATTAGGAAACAAAAATATGAAGTGAACTGCACAGAGCGTCTGCAAACAAACTATGCGAATTAACAGTCTGGATTCATGCGTACAAGGAGACATTAGGAGAGCTAAACATAGCCCTTCAGAGTTCTGTGCCATCTGCATCTCATTTTGATACCTTTTGTAGGTGGGAGAAAATTAGATTCTACTTTGAGAATAACTAAATTACTTCTTAAGGAGCAACAAAACTTTGCAACTCATTCTGGCTTTAATATATTTGGAGTCTTTAGAAAAGATACTGGATAACATCCCACTGGGCTTTTTTTGAGCAATTCAATACAGACAGTTGGCATGAGACAGCACAAGGGAAGCCTATGGACAACTCCTAAGCATTCCATTAGTCCTTCAGACTGTGTAATGAAAGACTGTAAATCAAGTAAATAGAATTCTACACCTTTATATTCCTTAAAGAAAAAAAATGTATAGCTTTGAAAATATAAATAGGGAGACAGTGCAAGAAAAAATTAAGAACTGAAATCAAGAGTTTACCTTTCGGATTTGATTAGTTGTCAACATAATTACATCAGTCCCTTCATGAAAGCACTGAGAGGCAGCTAGGTAACCAATTCTCTGTGAAAAGGCAAGGAGAATAAAAGCCATTGTTTAAAAATAAGTTTAGACAATGTTTAGATGAACAACAACGGTAGCTCTACCAGCAATATTAAAGAGCAATTAGGCAGGAGGTCTGCATAACAGAAGAGGCATGACAGGGTTTTCTATTCTTTCCTGATATAAACCCTTTTTAATAATCTCAGACAAGTTAAATCTTTAGTTGTAATACATCTATCTTAAGGATATTAAAATTAGCTTCATCTCCTGTACTTTGTTAGAACATACATTCAACCTGTATGTTCTAACATACAGTGGTTTCTACATCTTCTTCACAGGGAAGATATAGAAAGTAGGATTGTCAGAAAGAGAAATGGGGAATATTTATTTTGTCTGTGCTGTACCTAAAACAAAGCAAGAATAACATTCCTTGATTCCCAATTTTCAGGTATGAAAGCCCGATCCGGAAACTGTTCCTTACGAGGTAATGTTCCACCCTATTTATTTGGTGAAAAAGGTCTGCAACAGAGCATGAACAGAACCTTTCAGGGGAAAAGGAAGAAAACCCACACAACCAACACCCACCCACCCACTCTTGTTTTTTCACAAAAGATTTGACTGCTGTTGTCAAAATACCCAATAGAAAAAGCCTATAGTAGCAGGTCAAGTATTATCCGTATACTAGAAAACAAATACAGTCTACTTCCTTTCCATACTGAAGAAATCAAACCAGAAGATGATGTACCAACGTATCCACTAAATACAATAATGAAACAGCTTGGCTGGTACAGCTGTAATTACACGGAAAACTCACTTTGAATGTAAACTTTGATGCACTCATGACTTCAATAATATTGAAAGCAGCCCAACTGATGTCGTAGCCCAGCATCTGTAACTGTGAGCAGAGAAGCCAAGATAACAAACTTCTGAAATAAGAGACTCAAAAAAAATAGGTCAGGATACCTCAGAAAATTGAAGATGGAACAAGAGTCCAAAAACAACACTACAAAACATCAAGATTATGACCAAATGTTACGTTCTATGTCACCTGGAGTAAGTTAAAGAAGTCCAGAAGTTCCACAAGAATCAAGTTTTAGAAATACTTTGCATTAATTCCAGGTACTACATATGCAGTTATATAAACAACACTGTAGGCATTTTTTTCCCTCATTTTTTTTTTAAATAAAAAAATCACTCTTTAACAGTGTTTTCCTCTTCTCTGCAAAGGACTGCACAAAGAGAAATAAACACCGGTTTCAAGTGCTCATGTAACGACATGATAAGAAACAATCCAGCTGAAAACTACTTTTTTTTTAATTGGATTAGTTTTAAACCAGATTAGCTTCCTGACCTAGCTCAATAAAATAAAATTGTACAAATACTAGCGCCAGCACAACGAATGGAACGGGAACATGCAGACTGATGTCAGAGACATGTGCAGGAGCATTTTCACCTGCAGCCTGCACTGAAAACAGATAAAGCTGGCCGTGAAACCACAGTCTAAGGAAAGCGAGAAGGCTAGCTCCTAGTCAACAGGAACAAAAAAAATTAAAAGATGTGATCACGCTGCATCCCAGCAAGGCACTTACATATGTAAGTTTGCAGACTGCGTTTGCTTTCACTGCAATGTTATCCTGCTTTAGCTCCTGCTTGATCTCATCGATGCACTGGGAGATGTATTTTGCCTGAGGGAAACAAAAAAAACATTCATGCTCATTTACCATGGAACATTCACTTTTGCAGATTTCCAGCAAGGTAGTAGGGAGAAGGCAACAGAACTCATTATTTGTAAGAACCAAATCTTTCTCACACGCGCTATTTAGGTAAGCACTTTATTCTGAAGGAACTGCTCGTTAACAAGAAACGTCACGCTTTATTACAAAACCGAAAGCACACTGAGATGTTTCTTCAGTGGATTTCCCTCCTCCTCCCTCCAACCCCAACCACACCGTTCAGTCTGGAGCTTCGGTATCAAAGATTTGCGACTGGAAGCTGTTCAATGGGGATCGTGTACCTAATGGTAGGAACAAAAGCTTGAGCTTCACCACTCCTAGAACGTGTATTAGTCCCTTACCTCAGTGAAAACTCAGAGATTACTGATTCATTATGTCTAGAATTAACTATGTAAAAGATTAACTAGCCCACAAATTTATGGTGACTGATGAAAACATGAGTTAAGTCTTCTGGGCACACAGCACTGCAGATGTGCACTCAGAACAGTCCTCACACCCGAAGGGACAGAGCACAAATCCTTCACAGGGTAAAAATACTTCTGCCTGTCACTTGCCATTCACTCCAAAATTGGCAGAGATGCCTATCTCCCCAGTGCAGGAATTAGCCAAGTGATTTTGCCATTTACACATTCTGATAAGCAACACCTAGTTATTTGTATGATTTTCTCAGTAATTCGGAGCCAAATGTCACAATGTTTACATTTAAATATTTGGCCTTTCACTTCTTTCCAAACAATCACGTCTGTGCTTGTGGGAGGGATGTGACAAATGCATGATCTAAAAATATCTGTACAGATTTTACTTCATAAGTAGGCTTAACTCAGACATTCTTGCAGTGCACAATTAATTATGACTTAAGTACTGAAGGCATCTGCTATAGAAATCATGAAAATTTAAAAGCAGGGACATCATCTCTCCTTAGAAAGCCACACATGCACCAGGGCATTTATCATTCGATATAAATAAATCAACTGCCAGAAGAACCAGGTCAGAAAACGATTACCTAGTTTCAAAGCAAAATTCTGCCTTAATACCATTACCTTCCACCAAAAAGATATTTTCAACACAAATCTATTGGTCAGCATTTGATTAACACTTCTCCTTACACTAAATTTTGTGTATTATCCCAATCAGTATTTGGCCTTTTACAATGTCCTAGAGTGATGCTCATGCTTAAAGTCATGCAGTTTAGAAGCAGAGAATTATCTTTAATGAGCAGTGGGTGGTAACAAAAAGAAATCATACGAGGTCTGTAGTGCAAAAACATACTGCAATGATCCAGGCGAGGAAAAGTAGCAACTGAATTTTAATGCTGGGACTTCATACTCCAAGCAGCAGTCACATAACGACGATCTACGCTGCTGTAATTTAGAGTCTAGCAATATCAAAATTAGAACCCACCATCAGGATGCACAGTGAATACACACGATTCACAGCAGGAGCGGTTTCATTGGGTTAACAGCCTTAATATAACCAGAGTAATTTGTCCGGCCTCTCTCAACTCTTGCACTTACAGAAGTGCAAAAGCCAATTCCTTCGTGGCACTGCTAAGCTCAGATGGAAACACATTTGTTATTTTGAGAGACTTTTCCTACAAGTCTTTGTTGACCTTCTTGGAGTTCCTGTTTGTCCCATTGCTGCAGCCCTATCGAGGTCCCTCTAAGAGCAGCCCTGCTCTCCAGCTAACGTGCGCGCAGGCCTGACAGAAGGACAGCAAATGAATTTACTTGAAGTTTAACGCATTCCTAAATGCCTGTATTTGGGATAGAAATAACATCTTTGTGACAGGAGCTTTCATGTTAAGGGAAGGCAGGCCGAACACCAAACACCCCTTTCCTCTATGGAGATTCCCACCTGTCCTCCTGGATGGGTGGGAGGATCACATCTGCCACGAGAGGAGATGGCACTGCCTCCGAATGCTTAACTATATGGAGTCCAGGTGACTTCTCCCAGGAAATAGAAGATTTGGGATTCTAAACACTCAGCCTGAGAGCGATTCAGGGCCAGACAGCTCCCACGGAAAAGTTTAAACTGAAAAACTTCTGATGGTAGGAAATACATGCTCGATCTGAGACCTACCCTCCATGCAACTGATCCACCAATACATTGTACCCGGCCTTGAATATTTTATGCCAGAACGGCGACACAAAATCCCCCCCACGGGTATCTCGTTGTCACATCTTGGCCAGCAAGGCCAGCGCCAGTTTTCAGTGCAGAATACTGTAACACAAGTCCTCATTCCTTATGCCCACAACCAGACAGCATTACTATCATTTCTCATAGCTCCTACCCCAAAACTGTTTAAACATTAGCCTCAGTTTCCCAAAAACCTCTCAGGAGTTAAACACAAACCACTGCATGACCAGAGGGTGGAAAAAACAGCACACCGAGAAGTTAAATACCGGACACCCCCAGCACAGCTGAACAGACTCCTGGGTCTCCAGGAGTCAAACCCTTGGCTGCAATTAGTCTAACGGGATGAGCAAATTCCTTAAAAGGGGGTGGAAAAGCGTATTGTAGAACTCAGAATCGTATCTGAAACTAAAATAAGGCATTCTGAAGAGCAGAAAAGTCCTTCTGAAATAACTGTACGCCAAATCCTAAAAGACTACAAGGAATGAAAGACCCTATATATAGAAAGCTTTAAGGGATCAGTGGGTATTAACTTTTTGTTAATCCCTCTGGAGTAGCACTGCCGTTAATAAGCAATATGAAGGAAACTGATCTATTTAGTCTCCCCTTTAAATCCGAAACCCAACAAACCACACGCTGCCCGAATTCACTCCCACGTTTAACATCTACATAAACACGAAGCAAAAAAGAACGCGTGCGCGGGTCTCTAGAGCTCTTCCCCGCTCTCTGGCCGGCGGCGCGGTGACCTTGTAGAGCATCACACGTGGTGCCTCACCACAGCGTTTGCACGCTGCACGACATCCCCAGCCCCCCTGCAGCCTTCCGTTCAGACAGCCAGGCTGTAAAATGGGGAAGAGCCACTTGACGCAAGGACAAAAATGTTTAGACATCTGTAGGCATTGTGGTCACTGAGCAAGGCCTAAATATTTGCAAGAAAATAGCATGTAAATACTGAAACGGATGAAAAAATCGGGTTATTTTTCCCAGCACCGATTCACTGGCAGTTTTTGCATAAATCTCTCTAGTATAGAAGTTTTCTAGTGTGGGATGTAAGAATAAGTATTTCCCAGGATGTAACTGGCTCAGTTTTTCCTTAAACACTTTTCAGATTCCATGAAGAAAGGAAAGGAATGCAAAAGGAAAATACTTCAGACTTCATTTATGCTCACAATATTGGATATAATATCAATACGCATCTTACCTACTAATTCCTTATTAATTGTCAGTCGTACACGAAGTCTTCCTGGGATGCTACTCAATTGCTCATACGTTTTGGCTAGTCGACTGAGGAGCACTTTTAAGCCACAATATTTACAGACCTTCAGTCGTTCCCAGCCAGACCTCCCTGAGCAAACAAGGCAATTATAAGGAAGCCTTTCACTCCTGCTGTAGTTAAGAACAAGCAGAGCCATTAAGTGAAAGAACATCATCGGAACGATGGCAAACCAGCCAAAGCTGCAACTCTGCAGTCAGAAGCTGAAGGGCATATGATAACACAGGGAAAAGAGCCGAGGAGCCTTTATTCTTGCTAGGCTGCCAAGTGGGAGAGGAGCCTTTCCCAGCTCGGTGGAAAAGGGTCCTTAATGAAACACTACAGCAACCCCTTGGGTGCTTGTTCTCTCACCTGTCCTTCAGGAGGGGGGTTACAGAATCATGCTCAGAGCGGTATAGCTGAAACACAAGAAAAGCCTGCAGATGTAAAGAGTAATTATTCAACAGAGCTGTGAATACAGCACAAAGTCCTAACTCCTTAATGTATTCCTCCAAACAGATGTGGTAAGCATTTTATATCCACTTAAAAAATACACAACATGATTTAAAAAAAAGCCCAAATTCCTCAACAACTCCAAGACCTCACCCAGAAAATACGTGCATTTAAACCAGTGCGAGTGACTACAGCGAGAACGGAGGTATCATGAATCAAAGACAATCCCTCTGAAACGGAGGAGGGAGGGAGGGAAGAAAAAGTGGGTCATGGTAAGAAGCCAAAAGGCCAGTTTACGGGATTTTTCATTTCCCAAGCCATGCTTTTTGAATTAACTTTGAAAAACACTAAAACTTTGTTCCAAGCTCCGGTCAAGACAAAACCAGGTCTTTATTGATGATTTCAGAAATGTTCACGAAAGATTAAGGTTTTTTCTAGCAACACACGAACAAGGCTGAAAAAATCACTCATCTAATGGAACATTTACATTCCTAGGAAATGAGACGCTCTATGCTGCACTTTCAGCAGCACTCAAAGCTTAGTATTTTACAGGAGATGGGAAGACACTAGTGATTAGAAAGGATACCACTGCAGTAAGTTTACATGAAAACCAATCATGGATGATAAGCATTTCCAATAGTCTTAAGGAAGATGCACTCTTACCTGAACCAGTATGTCAATCTCTGAAAGCAAAAGAAAGCAAACATATTGTAACCCTTCGGGTTACAGTCCAGCCAACCAAAGGCAGCTGAATCCTCCACCAAGTCCTTAGCAGCGTCCAGTCTCAACCCACTGGATCTGCCGCAGCTGCCTGGGGACTCACAGCTGGCACTGCTGCCACAGCACAGCGTCACTGATCCATAGTCCCCATTTGTCTTGCACTTTCAGGGTTAAATACAGTGTTTTGAGAAAAGGATGTTTAACAGTGAACGCCATAAGGAGTGAGACATGATCTGAAATAAATGCATTACTACCATCGTAGAACAAAGTTTGGAATAAGTAAGAACAATAATAAAGAACTGGGGTAAGCACAGAGTATGATGAGCACAGTAGTATTTATCAGTTTTCTGTAGCACTAAGACATGCTTGACATTAAACTCCATGAAATCACGCTGAACATGAGCACATGATGATCTCACATGAGCTGTAAAATGCCCACTGCGCCAACTTCCAGGAAAGCAGCAACAACTGCTCGCCCTCACTTTTTTGAGGTTTTTTAAAAAAACTTAAGAAATACTACCCACAGGACGCAAGCCACGTGACACGACACAAAGGCAGTTACACCACAGAGCATGCGGAGGTAAAGCAACTTTCAGATTTGTTTATGCTTCAAGCAGAAAATCCTGTTCCGAGCGCAGCACGGATCATCTGCCACCTCCTGACGTGGGAAGAAGGCTGGAAAGAAACACGTATCGCTTGCCAGGCTGCCATCAAAACCCCCAAAAGCCCTTCATGTCACCAAACACCACCGGACTAGGCAAATACAATTTATACACCAACGGATGACCACAGTACCTGAAACATAACCATCGTACCACAACAGCACTAAATAAACCAACTAAAGTAACAGCCAAGAGCTTAAAAAAGCAAAACAGCTATTTTTGCATTCGCTTGAACACAGCATTAGAGATGAGCACATTAGATGTTAACTTCTATCATAGATTAACAGAACACAAGCAACATCTGGGAAGTTGCACAGCATCCATTTAAGCAGGTTTGCAGCAGCCAAAATAAGATGATGCAAAAGGTAGTCAGATGCAATAAGGAGCTCAGAAAACATGTTAGAACTTGAAAGGCATCTGGAAAAAGCCAAGCTTATCTTCCACTGACCTGCTAATAGACATTGCTATATGTGTTTTAACGCGTCTCAGCTTGCCTTTACTACTCAGCTTTCCAGGGATTTATCCACTCATCTCGTAGGTGTTCTGAAGATCCTAGACCAATGTATCGTTCTCATCGGTGATAAATACAGGTGGCTTGAAGGTCAACATCTGCCATTTCATTTTGCAGCAGCCTTCTCCTCTATTATTTATGAGAAACATGGTGCATTATCCACTACCCCCTTGTCTATTACAACCAAAGCTAACAAGATAGCAAGGCTCCTTGGCCAAAAGATACTTATGGAGGAATTCAGAAAGTCAATTTACATACATATATCTCAATATATTTCCAATTGTTGGCTGAAATCATACACACCAACTGAAATTTGGCATTGTGCATCCATGTACCCTAATTTGATTTATAAATCAATAAAAAACACGGAAACATTTTTTAAAAATTCAGCTAGCTATGCACCACTTGCTCAGCATGTCTACCTGTTGGGGAGCAGACACCAAGCAACTCCAAAGAACAGCCCCGCAGGGCTCTGCAGAAACACACACCGTCCTCAGAACAGGCAAGCAACGCCCAGGGATTAGACGGGGCAAAAGAAATCAGCTGGGGAGTCGCAGCTGCATGCCCAAAGCGACCCCAAGCCGGACGCAGAGGACCCAGGCCTAGGCCAGCGCAGGCACCCGCAGGGTGACGCTGCCCGAACGCCCAGCACTGGGATCGGTCGGGTTTGCTCTCCCAACACAAGGGTGTTGTGGTGCTCTCCCACAACGAGCCCCTCTTTGGGGTTTAGCTGAAGACGACGGCAGTGTTTTACACCAAGAGCACCTACACGGGGAGCTGCAGCGCTGGTACGCGAACCGTGCTGGCGTGCTTCCCCACACGGGTTAGTCCAAGATGCCAACAGTTAAGCCAGTATTACATAGCAAGCCCTAAAACAGTCCAACGTAAAGCAGTAAGCGTGCATCTTCACTAAGACGTTAGCGATGTCCCTTAATACAAACGTCTCCAGTCTGATCACAGCATTCGTTAATTTAACTGCACGGCAATGAAACAGTCCTCGGCCCGCGCGATGTCACACCCGAGCACGCAACTTTTAAGACCACAGAGATGTGACAGACAAAAGTGCTCACCCCTGCAAACACGGCGTGCACTTGGCCTTTTATTTGGACATTACTAGAGCTAGGCGAGTACTTTTACAGTAGATTTTTCAACTTTTTAGTTCCAATCATATTTCTGTGCAGAATTTCAGGCGCTGATGAAGGTAAGCTTCGTTACAAGCACGTTTTGTTGTACGTATGGGAAAGAGTCACTTTCTAAGAGCATCTATTGTTTCCAAGACTTGGCTGACTGGAATTAATCCAGAAGGGAACATCAACTAAAGAAAGATGCTTAATAATGTATTAATATAATATAAAAATGCAATGCAGGAAATATTACAAAGAGGTAACACTGATTTATGGAAAGGCGTGAGAAGTTCTCAGTTATGGAAGGGTAAGAAGGACAAATGAAGAAAAAGATGCTCTGTGGCCATGGCTGGCTTCTTGAATTCAGTACAAATGTTTGTGCAATTCAAGCAAATTTGTTCACGTGCTCCTTGCTGTACAATCACATCACTTGCTCGAAACAAGCTTCCGTTCCTCAAGGCAGCAGAGCTCAATCGTGTACTGCAATAGGTAGGAGCCTGAATTTGCTATGAAGATCTAGCCCACCTGAAGAAAGCTTCATCACACCCACGTTTGTGCTACTTCCCATTAGAAACTTTTTCACAGATGAACCTCTCTGCAGAAGCTAACAGGTTTGAACATCTAGGCTACACAATAAAGGACCAGCTACTACAACATGCAGCACTCAGCTGCGAGGACTACTAACTCAGTTTGATCAGCGCACTGACCAGTGACTGGGGAGCTCAGTCAGTGTGTCCCTTCCATAACCAGCTACAGCTACGTATTCAACTGGACTGGTAAATATTGTCAGTTAATTTGAACATATGCTTCTTGTTTAAAAAAGAAAAGCATTCAACTGCCTTTACCAGCTACTAATACTACTACTACTGTGTTATTTTCAGCATCTTTTACCTCACTCACGAATCTTTATACTTCCTGCCACCTGGATTTAAGCAGGCTCCCCTTTCAATTATGAAGCATATTTTTCAGTAGGAACAATCAAGTTTTTTTTTTTTTTTTTTAAGCTAAGGAACACAAATGTTTCTTTATAACTAGTCCCATGACTTGGTTGTTCTGATGCACATTCTTTTAAAGCTTCCCTTGCTGCTCTTCATATCACACCAGAAATGGGACACATTATCAAAGAGCACTTCTAGATGAAAAATCTAAAGTTACTCTTTGTACACCAAAAATATTCACTAACCCACATAGCAGAGGAAGAGGTTTTTCAGTAACTTTTGTTATTTCCTCTAACACGGTCAAAGTCCACAAAAGGACCCATTTTCTGCATTCAACATCAGGACAAAGATGGCTGTGAAGACAGCCCCAGTACAGAAGTTTGGTTACCTTGCAATCTGATTTTTCTGGATGTTCTTCCCCTGGCATTGCAAGTGGCACAGTGCATGTCCCCAGGTACCAGAAAACTCATCTTCTCCCCTGCACCTGCCCGTGCAGAACTTTTATTTACACACGTGAGAAAGCAATCTGTCTAGAGTGCTTCAAACCCTCAGAAGAGACAGCTACAAAAGAACCCGGACAGGGAACAAAGCTAGTAGCCCCGCTCATGCCACAGACAATTAAGTAATATTTAACACAAGAGAAAGCAAGAAGCTAATGAAAGGCAGCACTAATGCAAAGCCTAAGCTGCTCTTGCTTGGAATCACACAAAGCGCCCATGCCTTGGCTATTGCTCCAAGGCTCCAGACCCCTTCTTTTCTGCGACACAGGAGGTAAGGCAGGGACGCTGTTACGCGGGTCCTTGCCACCTTGGAGGCCACTACTAGCCTGCATTTTTACTGAGGTATAAGGGCCTTATCCAGTCTTCTTCTGTGTATTGTTCCTATTTCCGACTTTGTCTTTTCCCAGTGCTTCACACGCGCCAAGAATTAACAATAGCAACTCTAGATCCACTCAAAAGTGGGTGGAATAATGAGCTCCCTTCAAAGATATTAACACACATATGACAAGCGGTAAGCGATCAAGCACCAGTGACTGAAAGAGCTGTCTGTCACCAACGAGCTGCACGCTGCCTATCAGTGGGGCTGTTTTTTCAGTCTTGGGCACCAACAAGCTTTTTAGCATTCCTCAAAATTGCCCTTATGTTCCATCCCCAGCCTTTACTATCAGATATTAACACTGCAAAGGTGACTAGATGCCAAGCTGCCAGAAGACAACTGAATGACATGATCTTCAGCCTCGCTGGTGACAGGCTATGCCCAAAAGACTTTTGTGATTTTAAGATTCCTCAAAACTCCTTATACCATGATTTCATGTGAAAACATGTCAGAGAAGTAACTGCAATTGTGCAGTCAAGCACAGCAGCCCTTGATTTAGCAGAAAACTTTTTTTAAGCAATACCAGCCCATTGTCCTTAGGTAACAGTCTCCAGGAAGCGAGAACACACTGCCAGTTCAGCAAGCCCAGTATTCGAGCTTTTAAACAGGTATTTCACAGCATATCACGTGGAACACGCAATGTGTCCCTCATTTATCATTATATATCAAAATTAATTTTTGTTTTTTCCAGCCAGAAACACTGATCACTCCTTTCTCTCCTCAGACTTGCTTCTGAGAGATCAACCGCTTCTTAAATACAAGCCAGTAATGAGGTACGTATCGCTGAACATTACACACAACAGAGAGGGTGAGGTTTTTGATGCGCTTTTTCCTTAACTATCAACTACCAGAAACGTAAAGCACTAATCCTTCACACAAGCAGCAGCTTCTGACAGAAACGGGGGGTGATGCTCTCTAGTTAGGAGAGAGGTGCGCAGACATCTTGTGCAGGACTTCTTTTTTAACCCCTTCCCCTCCTTCAAGTGTCCTCCAGTAAATCAAAGGCACTTAAAACACAAAGAGCTATGGTCTGAACAGGACAAAACACCACTCATTTAACTTCTCCATTTCTGTTATTTTATCACCACAGTTTTATAAATGAACCTCTCACTACAGCATCTGACAGTACTTTCCTTGTTGGGAACAATAAAGTTCTTAATTGCAAATACAAAACACCGTGCATGATCCAAACAGCATCAAAGGATTACCTCTTCCTTGTATTTCAGGTTCAGGAGAACATCCCTAAGCAGAAATCATTGCCTGGTTTGGAATATCTAGGGAAAAAAAATCTATTATATTTTTAACATTCTGTGGTACAAACCACTCCCCCCTTTAGCCTGCTGTGTAGCACGTCCATAAAAAGTAGGCACAAACTGGAAGGACTTATTCCATAGGGGACAAAACCCTGTCAGAACAGATGAAAGATCAACTGTTTTCACTATCAAAAGGTTTCATTTTCCAAATGAAAAATGGAGACAGATATTAGAAGTGAAGGCTGGGGGAGAATGGAATAGGATATCAACTCTGTCTTGCAAATTTAGCTTTCCCTCAAATTTTCAACTGGCACTGGGAAACACCACAGGGATTAAAGCATCTGTATACAGTGTTGAAAAGCAAACACAACACGTTAAACTAGGAGAAGACCTAATGCAGTTATGCTACCTCATTCCCTTCACACTAGCATTTACTACACAGAAGGATGACGCAGCTCCAAACTTCCTTGAGACTGGAAAGTGAATGGAATGTCTGCACTAAGAAGTGATTGCATTCACTAAGGTGCATCCTACCCCTTACCCCCCATCCTTACAGAACACCATCACTTCAGTTTCAGTGTTTTAAACTCAAAATAAATGGGTCAGCTTTGGATAACAATTAGAAACTAAAATTAAAATGGCCTCTGACAGGTAATTAAGCACTTTGCAGCAAATATGTGAGCTCAAGTGCCAGTCAGCCTCCAATACCCTCTCAATTCCTCTACTGAGTTGAGGAGAATAGTTAAAAATTATTGGTGAAGAGTTTGTGGCACTCCATTAACTTCACAACTAGGCTTGGGGTACACCCCTTAGTGATGAGCCTACAACCATCAAGCAAGAAAGCTGCATTTGCAAAACCCTCATCTGAACCTAGGTGACAACCACTCAGCACACCCTGCGCTACACACACATCCTTGATGCATCAGCGAAATACCAGATACAAAGCACTAATAATGGATTCTTTTCTTTCAGTGTCATTTTTATTTAACAACTACTGTACCTCCTTTTCAGAGACATCTCCTTCTTTAGACTAATTCTTGTTGAGCTGAGATCCAACAGCTAATATCCTCACCACCAAAGCACAGTTTGTTTTAAACAAATTTACTCTTCTGAACAGGACAGTGTCTCTTAAGCTTACACACTGACCTCGAGACACACGCAAGTCAGTCCAACAACTACATTCAATATTTGAGCAACATTTCGTAGATAAAATCGGCAATAGAAGCACTGTGGGAAAACGAAGATTTTTTACAACAACTTCCTCTAAAATACTATTCTGGTATTGCAACATCACCTGAAAATCAGATGTCCATGACCACTCCCTAGGAAGCACTGAATCAATGCCCAGCATCTTGACAGTCCTCTTCAGCTAACAGAGCTAAAAAACCAAACAGCCCCATGCTGTTTGCAGCTACCTTATGTAATTAAGCAAAATCTTCAAAGGATTCCAAAACAGACCATGTTACAGAAGACACATTTCATCAGGGAACTGCCTACTGTTCAGCTGAACACATCCTGAAGATCAGTTTTTAATTTTTGGAGTGCATACGAGGAACAAAAAAGGAACTATCCCTACGGTTACCTATTTTAAAATGTCAATAAATCTATTTCAAGCTGAAGAGCTACCATCCTTTAAAATACTACCATGCAACAATCCAAGCCCTGTAACTGACACCAGCCTCTTACAGAAGGAGGTAATGCATTTGCTTTGACCTCAGTGAATCCTAGAGTGCCTATGACTGTGTAACAACAAATTTACAGAGCCCTACGAAATTGTCCAAGTATTTTTTCCTAACTTCAAAGAACAAAGGAAATCAAAGCCAGCACACTAACTATTTTTTGTCACAAGCTAAGCACAAACTCAGCATGGCTTATGACGCACAGTAACTTGTTAATCCTGACTGTGTAACAGCTCTTGTGCTCTTTACCTTCCAAATACACATGAAGTCCTGGAAAAGGAGATACTTGTCATGAAGTTATCTTAGAAATTAAAACAGTACATTAATCCTCCTCAAAAAGGACTAGTGCCACAAAGACCTGGACCTGCATCAGGGGAAACCTCAGAGGTCTGGCAGTTGAAGAAATATTTTCTGGCCTATTCACAAAAGAATAAAGTATACTTCCTAAAAGCAAAACACCATACAAACTGGGCTTAAGCATGCTGTGAAGTGCTCTATACAGTTAGTTTGCCTGTCCCAGCTTTAAGTAGAAGAGCACGTTAAGTGTCCATTTAAACATTCTGTTTCCATTCCTCCATAGCTTGCCACGTTTGCAGGGCACCACGCGCTTCTTAGCACCCAGAAATCTAACCTATAGTAAAATAAAAGTGTAAGTTTCCCAGGTATCATCGCTAGCAAATGACGCCTCGTCCTCTGCACAATGATCTGCTTAAAAGCCACCTGAAAAATCAAGTGGTTTAAGAAGTGGTATTTCACATTTCAGTCCAACAGTGCCAGTAATTAAGAATTTACCAAGAGTTCTGATTAAATTAGCTTTCCAACTTAAATATTTGATTCACTAACACAATTACAACTTTTTTTCAGGTGCTTTTCATAGCTGATACTATTTGGATATCATACTGTAAGAGATATTGTAACATACAAATATTTTAACACGTCACTAACTGTACAGCAACTCACTTGTATTCCAAAGCATAACCGCTCGGCCATTCATAAGAAAGTCAAGGCCACAACTACTTACTTGAAGATGAACATAAATGCCACCCTTAGCGTCCGTTATGTCCCAATTAACATGTGACGCTTCAAATTCAATGTGGGAAGTCTCATATAACATGTTCTTGATGACTAATTATTCCACCTATACTAATTTCCTGATCACATGCCTCTAATACAAGAAAGAATAACAGGCCAACACGTCCAACTGCTTTCTGCCTATAAAAGCTTTGAAATGAGGAAAACACATTTTAGTTGTAAGATATGCAACATGAGTAATTTGAAAGCTGAACTGTGACCTGAACTCAGCTTTCCTGTACATCAGTTTCATTATGAAAAATACAAGCTGACTAGAGTACTGCAATAGGCAGGAACTGCCTTACTACATCTATCACTTATCCCAACACCACAACGATATGCTAAATGGGAAAGCAGCACCAAGCGTGCCTCTGCCTCTTATCCTCCTTTTCGACTCATTGCTCCCCCCCTTACTTTCTTTTTCCCCAACCTTTCTGTTTTGGCCTACACCACCCAGCATCATCTTCCTAGTTTTGATTCCTGTTTGCTCCTTCCCCAAACCAACATTTCCTTCCCAGGGCGTTGGAGGCAGCCGGCGGCTTCTGGGCCTAACGCAGCCTCCCCCTGTGTGCAGCAGGGTGGAGGCCGGCTCCCACCCTCCCACCCTGGGGGAGCGGAACCAGACGGGAGGGCCGACTGGCAGAGAGATGACAGCCGGCGGGGCGGGGGGGGGACGAGCCAGCCCCCGCCAGGAGCAGTCGGCAGCCTCTCCGCCCAGGGGCCGGCTCCGCTCACCTCGTCCTCCTTATGGTTGCGGATTCCGCGCACCAGGTCCTGCAGGTTCTTGTCAAACATGCGGTCGATGCTGCCCTTCACCATCTTCAGCGCCATGGCGGGGGCGGGGCCGGGCCGGGCCGCGGGGCCTGCGCTCG